>CM065390.1:7620000-7680000 GCA_033060915.1 Euryodendron excelsum | reverse complement strand
TCGATCATACTAACAGTGCGACGAGTACTGTAGAAGCGATTCAAAAACTCTTGTTCTAACTGCTCCCAACTATTAATCGTACGAGACTCAAGGTCACAATACCAATCGAAAGCGTTGCCCTTGAGTGTGCGAACAAATTGTTTGACGAGAAGATCTCCATCAGTTCCAGCATTGTTGCATGTTTCCACAAAATGGGCAATATGTTGTTTTGGATTACCTTTGCCATCGAATTGTTGGAACTTCGGTGGTTGGTAACCAACCGGCATCTTCAGCTGATCGATCCTTTGAGTGTAGGGCTTGGCGTAAGTGAGAGAAGATTTTGGAGTCCCCTCGTACTTATCCTTGATAGCTCCTAGGATGATGTCCTTCAGTAGGTCAACAGGGATTGATCCATCAGCCAAAACTGGTAAGTTATTCTGGGTCTCTTGCTGTTTAGCAGAAGACTCAGTAACATCTTGTAACTTTGGAGGGTTGTCAACAGCTTGGTTCGATCCTCCCAGACTCTCTATCTTGTTCATCATGGACGCCATTTGGACATCACGGTCTTCTACCGTTTTGCATAGTGCCTCAACAGTTTTTGTCAAGGCAGCAAGTTGTTCCTCCATGGCAAGAGCATTTGTTGTCATGACAGGCATGGCAACAGAGCTGAAAGAACCAGTAGAGACATCCGGTAGGTTGAGCTTCGACCGAGAAGTACTAGAAGACGAACTGGAGTCGGAGCTAGTTCCATCCTCAATCTCTTTACCATTGTATTGAGGCTTTGAAGCAGAGTTTGTAGATATAGAAGGCTGTAAGAAAGCCTCTTCCAGCATTGCAACAGTGTCCTTTGCCCCCAGCGCAACAGTTTCTCCCTTGCCTTCCAGAAAGTCCGAGGAAATTGTTGATGTCTTTGGTAAATTTGAACCAAAAATAGGAATTGGTTTAGGAAGAAGCGAGGTTCGAGCTAGAGTCTCAGTAACAGCCCTTGCCTTGCTTCGAGTTATTGGACCAGAACTTTGAGTGCCCGAGCTAGTGTGAAAAGTTGCTGAAGATTTAGAGCCTCCAGCCTTGCTTTGAGTAGCCTTAGAATTGTCCTTCTTAGGAGCCATTGTAAAGTTGTTTGGACTTGCTTGTCGAAGAGGAGAGATGAGAGGTAGAGAAGGTCCCACCGGGCGTGCCAGAAATTTGTACACACAAATTTCTTGTCCAAGATAATAAGACAGAAAATCGTAGTAGCAAACCGATTTTATTATTTTTGAATGAGTGGATTACAATCTCTAAAACAATTTCTAATCAAAGAAATTAATCCTCTGATTCTTCTCTTCTAGAACGTTGACTCGAGGGCTTGAAGCTTGATCCCGAATCGCACGCCGTGTTCTTCTCCAATTTATGCGAAGAAAATGATTGAAGGAGAAAATTCTTTAGGACTTTGATGCTTGATCTGCAGAGCTCTCACTTGTTTGTATAGGCAGAAATCTTGTCTTCTCTGTGTGTCCTCCTCCTTGAAGTGTCACCCTCCATTTATAGTTGAGGGTGGAGAATTTTGATAAGCTTGAACTTCCTCATGATAATTATCTCTATTTAATTTTTAAAAGATAATAATCAATGAGAACATTTATAGACACGTGTCCAACTTTAATTGGAGAAAATATGTGTCTTCTTTCTTGTAGGTCCCATTTGAACAAGTGGCACACTTTGATTGGCTTAAAACTTGTCATTTAAAGGCTGCAACATTTTGACACGTGGCGGTATTTTATTCGCCTCGTCTTGCAAATTTTGACACATGGCAACGTTTGATTAGTCAAAATTTACGACTTTATAAGACACTTGGCGACTACTGATTGGCTAAATTTCGCGTGTCTACAGCATGTAAAGCCATGTGTCATATAGTTGCGGTTGAATGGTCGCATGTAGGCCATGTGTCATTAGACTTTATCAGGTGGCTGCATGTTTGCCACTTGTCATCGTCTTGTTATTGTTTTGTTTTTCTATTTCTAGGTACTTCACTAGCTACTTATATATAGCGTTGTATTATTTGATTTAAAGGAGTTTTTGGAATGAATGAAGTTATTAAATGAAAAGATTTCTCTTTTCTCTCAGCTGGAGTAACCAACGCTGCAAATCCTAGGAGAAACCTAGGTAGAATTCTCTTTCCCCTCTCTCTACTTTATTTCTGAAGTATTCTCTTTTACCAAGTGCTTCTGCTCCTCCCTTTTCTCCCTCACTTTCTCAGCTATTCTCTCTCATATTTCTTTCCCACCACTTTCTTTGAAAAACAGCCACTAATGTCTTAAGTTTCCAAGGTTGGCCTACATCACTTCATGAACAAGATAAAGATATAGCAGTTAATGATAATGCTAAGGGCACCAATTGACAACATTAGTAATGGAAGCATGGTAGGAAGGCAAAACCCGAACCTCACCCCAAAGATCGTCTCCAGTGGAATAGTCACCATCAAATCCTCATTTTCCTTTTCCTACAAACAACTCAGATAATCACTTATTCTCATGGGGGGAAAAATTTGGAGAGATTTCTGCAGAAGTTGCTAATGGTCTCAAACCTCTTTGGAGTTTGCTTTGTGCTCCAATCCATCCTTAATTTGGGTTTTCCTCCTTTCCCACAAACAGAGACTAAAAAAAATAAAGATAGAAGCATACGGAAACTCCAGTAATCTTTAGAAATGTTGACAAAAGCTGACCCACGGCAATTACATTCTCTTTATATTCTCCTCTATTCCTTAATTAACATCTAAACAATTTATATTAACAAAAAAATTAAACTAGCGGGAGCACTATCATATCCACTAAATTTTCTTTGATTTATTCATAAATTGTTGATCTGAGCAATGGCAACCAGTTACCAACAAGCTCTCAACCAGCTGTTCTCAATCATAAGCATAATAAGAACTCCAGCCATGACTCTTCTGGAAGAATTAACTGATGATTGTTAACACACAGATATGAGTAAAACAAGTCAACAATCAAATAGAAGATTGTAGAATCTTCATTTAAGGACTTCAAAAACTTAATATCAGGAGAGAAGACAAGTGGCTAACAAGCCAACACAACCATTTTTAAGTAGAGGGATGTGATGAAGGCGGCTTGATCAAAAAGAGGGAAAAACAAAAAAGAATAATAGAAAAAAAAAAAGTATGAAGGCATTAGTCAGATGGCATGCGGTACAAAGCACGTAAACTTCTGCAAAAGGTGGTATGTCAATGTTGGGCATTGCCACCTTGCCGACACTCCTAGACATGTGTCTAACACCTCATGGATGTGTCCATAATTTATAATTTTAATTAATTTGGACACCACCAACATATCTCACACACTTTTTGACATAGTCCAAAATATCCAACATTTCTTTCACTAGAAAATTTGGCATTATACACAATATATACCGAGACTAGTAACAAACTAGTAAGAGAGTATACACAACATAATCATCCAAATGAAATTGTTGAGCTTCATCTTCAAGTAATGAAATTCTTACTATCAAGATTTTAAATAGTAGTTGAAGTTATTTGCTAACACAATTTACATATTTCTTAGAAATATGTTTATATATTGTCTGTCGTGTTCTCACATTTCCTTGTCCTACTTTTTCAGGATTTTGCGTTAGTGCATTGGTATCATATTATCTCCATGCCTCTACTAAGTCACGCAACTGCCGCAGCAAAAGGTGAAGGACTTGACCCCAGCTAGAATTTTATTTCAGAGTGTTTGCTCAATATATTAACTATTGGTCAATATAATGGACATTGAAGTTATATATATCAGCAATGTTACCAAAAGAAAGAAGATACCAGCAAATTCCAATTCAACTGCAGTCCTAAGAGAAAATCATTTAACAGGAACTTTAGCTAAAGCCTGTATTAATGCTTTGTGGTAGTGATGTTGGACATGTCACATTACCTTGGTGCTTCATTCCAACAATTTCAACGAATCCTAACACAAAGTTGGTCCTCAAATGGTGGAGCGATGGTGTCCTAAAGGAAGCGGTAAAATACATCAGATGGAGCAGCAGCTTGAAGAGACTGATTAGTGTACGGGTTTGAGTGAGAGAGAGAGAGAGAGAGAGAGAGAGAGGCAATGGGAATACCACATGTTACAAGGTTTCCCTTAGGGATAGTGTTGTGTAAGGAGGAGGCAGAGGTTTTCTATATATAGTAGTCCAGCACCTGCCAAAAAATGTTTAGTTGGCAGCCTCTGCGCATGGAAGGAGACCATTAGGAACCCTGGTGCTCCTTTGGCAAAGAAGGTGATGTGCAGCCCTAGGACCATATTATTCCAAAAGAATTTAGAGAAATCTCTCTCTCCCTCTCTCACACAGATTGACAGATTGGATTGGGCATGGAATCTACAGGGGGTGAAGTGCCGTAATGGACCCTCAACCCCAACCACCAGCCCACAGAAACCAATTCCATCCATGGTAGTCCAAGGTATACTTGGTAGATGTCTTAGGCCTACTCCTAATCTAGGTGAAGAGACCCAAGGTATTGAGCTTTTGCCCATTGTTTAAGCAGCTCCGAACAGTGTCTTCTCTGATTACAGATCCGAAGCCAAGGCACCACATGCTATTTCCTTGTGGTGGAAGCTTGACCTAAAAATAATGGGAGCATTGAAATGACAAAAGGCACATAGACAGGAGATCCACATGTTCAATACGCTATCTGACACGTACTCGTCCTAGATGACATGTCAGTGCTATATGTGCTTACACTCAGATCATAGAAAAACTAATGCTACATCACAGATCTGATGGATATTACGGAAGCTTCATATCACATGCTTGAGAGAGCCATAAACCCAGTTGCTCTGTTCAACAACGACAAGAAATCTGTATATCAGGTATACTTCACTTATTCTGCTCTTCAACATAATTACTTCCACTTGCAATCAGATACCCCCACAAACATTGTAAAATTTCCAAACAGAAAAAAGATAACCAACCAAATAAACAAAAAAGTCATCTCTAATCCACTCTAAAAAGATGAATGCAAAAGGGTGGAAACAAAAGCAAGAATAGTACCGAATAATTTCAGCATGCCACTGGGGCAATATAGGAGCTGGACATACTATAAGAGTTGCACCAGTAGCAACTGGAGCATCAGTCGCTTGAATCAGTTCCGAGCACAGCTGACAGATATAATCCCCGTCCATCAGCACTATTTTGGTATCATTTTTCCTTCTTGTGCGCTTTCGTGACTTCTCTGTCTGTTTATCTTTACATCCTTGACCTTCAGAGACTTCTCTGGCTTTTGAAGTTTTCCCTCCAGTTGAATAGCCCACGCATTCTGCATGTTGCCAAGCATCGCAGATATCACATTGCACCCATAATCCTTTATATCTAGAGCTTTCACTCACAGCTCCGCATATGCACTCAACACGGTCTCGTTTCATCCTTTTCAGGCTAATTTTCTGATCCTTAGTAATTTGCATTATATTATCAAAATTATTGCCACCTTCAGATGCTGACTTCCGATGAGCAAAGATACAAGCAAGCAGCTCAACCGTTTTCCCCAATCCCATCTCATCTGTGATTGTCATGAATGATCACAGTAAGAGCAACCAAAACTGAAACAGGTAAGCACATATTTAAAACTGCCACAGATGACATTAGATCACAGTCAAAGTAACTATGCCTCATCAGACCATCATAAAATTAATATCCCAACTAATGATACTTATACAGCAGTCTAGGTAGGGAAGTCCACTTTTCCATGCCAGTTTTACCATGATCATAATCAGTGAAATACTTACAACGATAGGATAGCCATAAACAAAAAAAAATAAGGTGAACAGAGAACTCACATAATTCACTGCTTTCAAGAATATGCCTACATGGTCAGTTAAGTCTGACTGGAAGTCTGAGCAATATTTTGAAACATGGCTATCAGCATCCTAGACGGTAAACTTTCAGTGAAAGCATCGGTGTCAGTAATTTATCCCCACTAGATGATACTATAGAGGCAAGTCATCTTAAAGTATGGCCTGATGTTGCAAAACAAAATCAGATTTGGCATCAAAGTAATAGAAGTGGTGGGATTATTAACAGGTAGCTTAACTATCATACCTCAGCTGGAACAGTGGCTATAAGATGAGAATTATAGGGGATGAAATTCAGTGCTCAATCTAGGATAGGCAAGAACAGGAGGAGAATTGCTGTTTCTTTTTATAATCCTTTCCAAAGCAAAGGCAGTGATGTTGCAGCAAAGAGTTCACACTAAACCCAATACCCAGAACCCAACCAACTGGATTGGGTTTGGACTGATTCTGGTTCCAAATTTCTGAGAAACAAGAAGATCGGTTTGGTTCTGGGTTGGTGTGTCAATTTATCCAAACCCACCTGAGAACCGACCTATATGTTGAGTTCCAAAAATAGCCATCAACTCCATGTGGGATGGCACCTGCAATTTTAGTCATCTACTTTGACACAATTGAATGTTATATAGCAAAAAACCTGAACCTCTCTTGCCTATGTCAGTCATGTAAAGAAGACTCAAAGTTGTACATAGTGTTTCTACATTCTTTTTTTTTTTTTTTCTGATTAAAAAGGGTAGTGGGTCTTGGAGAGCTTGACATGCATTGTTTGGGCCCTTACTTAACAACTTAAACTTTTAGGTCAAGTGGTTACTTAACATGGTATTAGAGCTCTAGTTCGAATGAGATATTGGGTTCAAGTCTCTCCATATACATTTGATCTCCGATTGCATTTGTTTCTCTCAATCTTTGTATGTTGGATATCCACGTGCAAGGCGGGTTGCACGTGAGGGAGGGTGTTGGAGAGCTTGAATTGCATTGTTTGGGCCCTTACTTAACAACTTAAGCTTTTAGGTCAAGTGATTACTTAACAATGGGGGGCTACCAATGTAGCTTCCCTGCCTAGGCATAATGAACACAACCTCTACCCCATTGGGCTCTCCGAAAAGAAGTGAGTCATAGCTGAACTCGCCCCTATCCAAGATGCAAGTTGGTAGAAGCCTCCCACATGCAGCACCTGGTTCACAAGGATAGTCGTACATATAGTGTTCCTACATTCTAGTGAGTTAATCCCACATTGCTAAAAGAGATACGCATCTCTTAAGTTGACTCCTATATAAGCCATGGCCCCAGCTTTAGTTTATTCACATTCATCTATCCCACATCTGCTGGGAAGTGGATTACTATCGCCTCATAAGAAAAGGAGGCCTTAGTTTTCAAATTCTAACCTTTAAGCCTAATAGGCCAGGCTATTCAGTAGGCCAGTGAAGCCCATTTAATCCAATTAACTACCATTAAAGTATTGGACTTCGAATGTGAGCAAGTTCTTTATTAAATTGATTAAATAAAAAAGTAGACCACCCACGGTTTGGACTACAGCAAGCCGTAATTTCACTGTTCGGTTTGGTTCAATTCTGGATTTGAATTTGGAGGACCGATAGGGGTTGGTTCGGTTCTAGGTTAGGCATCGAATAGAACCGAGACGACCCATGTGCACCCTAGTTGCAGCATTGTACAGAGATGGAGGACAAAGGAAAATGAATGTGCTCTTTTCTGAGGTTCCTGGTCATTGACGGCGTGCTGTCCAGTATCTTGAGAATGGATTCTGGTTATATGATTAACATTGGTCTATGTAGCTGGCCCACGCTTATAAGTGACTGCAATAACTGTGAGCAGATGCCAATAATATGTAACTTGATTGTAATTTGCAAACGAGATGCCTCAAAATTTTCTCATTTTTTTCTTCTTTTTATGAAAAATGAACTTAAAGAAAAGAAAAGAAAAGAAAGAAGGTTTAGCAGACAACCCCCACAGAAAAATCTTGATGCAGGCCATCCAAGAGGCAAACAAGGACAAGAAGGTCATTATCCAGGGCCAACAGCATGGAGCCTCAGTTTATGAAAGACAAAGTTTTCTACAAAAACTACAAACAACCCAATCCCAACCCACATGAAGCCAACTTTTTACCAGCCCAACCATGTACAAAGCAATCGACTGTTGTAGATATTTCATATCGAATTTCTAGACTCAAAATTTAGAAACGTCCCCTTAATGTCTTCTGCACATAATTTTGCCTTTGGGGGTGATACAGTTTTGAAAGAGTATCTATTCTGGTTTGGTTTGTGATGTTTGAGCATTTGTATGATGTGTGTTCTTGCTATAGCTTCTCATACCTTGCAAGTTCATGAAGGACTACTTTTTGTCTCTCTAGAGGTTCAATATAATATTTGCTTGAAAAGCTCCCTCATTACTTTTTATAACATCTTTTAGGTCTGTTAGAGTATGCTATGTTATGTTTAGTCCCACATTGGTTAAACACAACTGGTAAAAGGCTTATGCCTAATATAAATAAACCTTACGTGTGTTAGGGTTAATTAACACCCTACATACACTTTATTCACACAAACAACATGGTATCAGAGCCTAGTCTAGATCTTCTATAACCGCCATTGTCAACAACCACCAGCTACTGTCGAAACCTTAACTCGACCCCAATCTCTCCTTCAAAACCCTAACTCGACACCCAAAACACGTTGGAGTAGACTGATCATCACCACCACCCCATTTTCTAGGGCTGACGTCATCGGCCGTACGATGACGTCATGCTGACGTCAGCCCTACGCCGATCGGCCGAAGTTCGGGATGCTCCACTCTGGCTCGTTTTCACCTTCTGGATATTATGGTGATTTTTCTGAAATTTTTTGGAGCCATTTGATGTGAGTTTTCTATTTTTGAAACTTTTTCGGAATTTTTTTTCCCGATTTTTCGATCTCCTGTTTGCGCGATTACCCAGGCTTTTGGCTGCTTGAATCTTGTTCTATGGGTGCCGATTTACTGTTCTAGAGGCTTTCTTGGTGTTTTCTTGCTCGTTTGTTGGTTCAGTGGGCTGTTTTTTGGCTCTTTTCCATCGACGGCTTGCCTGTGGGACTGATTTGGGCTTGTTCTCTTCCTTCGCTGCACTTCTTGGGGCTGCTATCATGCTCTAAATGATCTCCGAAGTTGGTACATGATTCTTCTTTTCTGGGATTACTCTGGTATTTTGTTGAGAGTTTCTTCAGTCCTTATTTTTGGCTTTGTGCTCCTCCATTACTATTTGAGATGACTACTAGTCCTGTTTCCAGTATTTCTAGTTCTCCTACTCCTGCTGTTTCTCACCACTGGTCCCCCAACATGTTGTCCATTACTGCTATTCGTTTGAACGGAAAGAACTATGCTATTTGGGCTAAATCTGTTGAGACATATTTTTTGGGCTCCAAGCAACATGATTTTCTCACTGATGATCCTCCCATTGACACTACTGCACTTGCCTATTGGAATATTGAGGATGCCCAAATTCGCCTTAAATTATGGAATAGTATGGAGCCTGATATTAGTGGTGCACTAATGTTTTTGGACACCGCTAAACAGGTTTGGCAACGAACTCGGGAGTTATATTCTGGGGTTAATAATCTGCGTCGGACTTTTGATTTGTATCAGGACTATTTTTCTCTGGGTCTTGGTGACTCTTCTTTGGAGACATATTATGCTAAGTTCAGTCGTGTTTGTGAGGAGCTCAATATTTGTCAGCCTCTTTCTACTGATATTAAGGTTATGCGTCGACAGCGTGAGTCTCTTCATGTGACTCGCTTCTTGAATGGTTTGCCTAAGTCTTATGATCCGATTCGTTCTCAGTTGCTAGGAGGTCAGGAGTTACCTTCCCTCAGTGAAGTGTTCAGCCGCCTTCGCCAGGCCTCTATATCTGATACTGGTTCTGTGTCCTCCTTGCCGTCTGATCAGTCTGCTTTCGTTGCTTCGGTTCCTAGTGGTCCTCCTTTCCGTGGTTTTGGGCGTGGTGGTCGCGAGTCTGGAGGAGGGGCACGTGGTAGTTTTGGTCGTGACTCTGGTCAAGGTGGCCGTGTTTCTGTTGGTCCCGGTCGTGATTCTGGGCGTACGGGTCAGCAGTCAGGAGTTACTGGTCGTGGTCGGGGTCGTATTCCTCGGTTTTGTACTTATTGTAAGGGGACTAATCATACAGTTGATCGTTGTTGGCAACTTAATGGCCACCCTTCTGCACATCAGGCTACTGTTTCTGAGCATGATGGGCTTCAGTTCACCGGGTCACCTAGCTCCACTTCGCGTGTGGTTACTATTTCAGAGGATGAATACCACCGTCTCACGTCTCTGCAGCCATCTCCTCTGCCATCCTCCACTGCTACCTTTGCTCAGACAGGTTCTTCCTTTGCTGGCCTTGCTTCTCATTCTCCATGGATCATTGATTCTGGTGCTAATGATCATATGACTGGTGCTTCCGCTATTTTGTCTGGCTCTCGTCCTATTGGCCAGTCTTCTCATGTTACCTTAGCTGATGGTTCCACTTCTCATATTGCCGGTTTGGGTTCCGTTACTTTAAATTCATCACTTTCTTTGGACTCTGTTTTTCATGTTCCTCGTTTTCCATATAGTCTCCTGTCTGTCAGTAAGCTTACTAAATCCTTAAATTGTTCCGTCACATTCTTTCCTGGTTATTGTGTTTTTCAGGATCTCACGACGGGGAGGAAGATCGGTGGGGGTACTGAGTTGGGTGGTCTCTATTACTTTACTGATGACGAGCTCCCGCCTTCTGTTGCCCTCCAGTCCTCAGTTTCTGCATACCAGCATCATTGCCGCCTTGGTCATCCGTCTCTCCAGAATCTTAAACGCTTAGTTCCGTCTTGTAGTCGTGTCACTGATTTACCTTGTGAAGTCTGTCAATTTAGTAAGCATCATCGTGTTTCTTTTCCTCATAGAGTCGAGAGTCGTGTGTCGCGTCCTTTTCATTTAGTTCATTCCGATATTTGGGGTCCTTTCCATGTTCCGTCACGCTCCGGATTTCAGTATTTTGTTATTTTTGTGGATGATTATTCCCGTCTTACTTATGTTTATCTTATGAAAGCACGTTCTGAGTTGTATGCCATTTTTAAATCTTTTTATCAAGAAATAAAAACTCAGTTTGATGTTTCTATTCAGATTCTCCGTACTGATAATGCTGCAGAATATTTTCGTACTCGTTTATCTGTTTTTCTTGATGACCATGGTATTATTCATCAATCTTCTTGTTCTCGCACTCCCCAACAGAATGGGGTTGCTGAACGTAAGTTGCGTCATATGTTAGATGTCACCCGTGCCCTTTTATTTCAGCACCAAGTTCCTAAATCTTTTTGGAGCGATGTTGTTCTTACTGCCGGGTATCTCATTAATCGCATGCCTTCCTCCGTTTTAGGGGGCCAAATTCCATATGACGTTTTGTTTCCTGGTCACTCTTTGTTTTCTCTGCCTCTTAAGGTTTTTGGTTGCACATGTTATGTTCATGCTCTTGGTCCTGGGCGGGATAAACTGGATCCCCGATCCATTAAATGTGTCTTTCTTGGGTACTCTCGGACCCAAAAGGGATATCGGTGTTATTCTCCGTCTCTCCGGCGTGAGTTTGTGTGTGCTGATGTCACCTTTAATGAGTCCTTACCTTTTTTCCCGTCTTCTGTCCCACTGGATCCGTCTCATTATATCCTCACCTTGATTCCTTCTTCGCCCGCTCCTCCGCTCCCACTGCAGGTATATACTCGTCGGCCGAAGGTTCTTTCTGCACCACCTCCACCCCTGCCCGTCTCGACCGCCTTGTTGCGAGATCCTGAGCCCTTGCACGATTCGGAACCAACGTCACCACCTTCTCCTGCTTCACTTCCTATTGCTCTTCGCAAAGGTACTCGTACTTGCACTTCTCATCCTATTGCTCGTTATGTCTCTTATGCCCACCTATCTCCCTCCCTTCGTGCCTTTGCCACTTCTGTTTCGTCCATATTTGTTCCTAATACTGTCCAGGAAGCCTTATCTATTTCCGAGTGGCGGATGGCTATGGAAGATGAGATGTCTGCCCTTCACCATAATGGCACTTGGGACTTGGTATCTCTTCCGTCTGACAAAACTACCGTCGGGTGTCGCTGGGTGTTCACTGTAAAATACCATCCGGATGGGTCTGTTGCACGCTATAAGGCCCGTCTTGTTGCTAAAGGTTATACTCAGACTTATGGTGTTGATTATGCTGAGACTTTCTCTCCCGTTGCCAAGCATGGGTCTGTTCGTATTCTTCTGTCTCTTGCTGCTAATCTTGGTTGGCCTTTATTCCAATTGGATGTCAAAAATGCCTTCTTGCATGGTGACCTTCATGAGGAAGTCTACATGGAGCAACCAGCCGGGTTTGTTGCTCAGGGGGAGCGTAATCGGGTATGTCGCCTCCGTAAAGCATTGTATGGCCTTAAGCAATCTCCTAGAGCTTGGTTTGGCAAGTTTAGTGATGCTGTTATGAGATTTGGCATGTGTCGTAGTGAGTCAGATCATTCTGTTTTTTCTCTCACGTCGGCAAAGGGAAAAGTATTGTTGATTGTCTATGTGGATGACATTATTATAACTGGTGATGATCAGAACGGTATCGATGAGTTGAAAACCTTCCTACAGCAGCAGTTTTATACCAAGGACTTGGGAAAATTACGATATTTCTTAGGTGTTGAGGTGGCACGATCTAAAGATGGTATTAGCTTGTCTCAAAGAAAGTATGTGTTGGATATTTTGCAAGAGACTGGACTATTGGGAAGTAAGCCTGTTGAGACCCCCATGGATCCTAATGTGAAATTATGTGTTGACCAGGGGGAGTTACTCCCTAATCCAGATCAATATCGCCGCTTGGTTGGTAAGTTGAACTATGTTACAATCACACGTCCTGATATTTCATTTGCAGTCAGTATGGTGAGCCAGTTTATGTCTGCACCTCGTCTTCCACATTGGGAAGCAGTACTCAGACTTGTGAGGTATCTTAAGGCTCATCCAGGGCGTGGTCTGTTTTATCGGGCAAGTGGACACTTACGTGTTGAGGCATTCACTGATTCTGATTGGGCAGGGTCTCCATCTGATAGGCGATCTACCACAGGATATTGTGTCTTTCTAGGTGGAAATCTTGTCAATTGGAAGAGTAAGAAACAGACTGTTGTGGCTCGATCTAGTGCAGAAGCTGAATATCGAGCCATGGCTCATACTACTTGTGAGATTGTGTGGGTGCGCTCTTTGCTTGAGGAAATAGAATTCAATGTGCAGCTGCCTATGAATCTATTTTGTGATAATCAAGCAGCAATTCACATTGCGTCTAATCCAGTTTTTCATGAGAGGACTAAGCATATTGAGGTTGATTGTCATTTGGTTCGCGAGAAGCTGACAGTTGGTGTGATTGCTACTCCCTTTGTGTCTACTGGCGCTCAGTTAGCTGATATGTTTACTAAACCTTTGTTTAAGCCACGGTTAGAATTATTGGGTAACAAGCTGGGACTTACTGATATTTATTCTCCAGCTTGAGGGGGAGTGTTAGAGTATGCTATGTTATGTTTAGTCCCACATTGGTTAAACACAACTGGTAAAAGGCTTATGCCTAATATAAATAAACCTTACGTGTGTTAGGGTTAATTAACACCCTACATACACTTTATTCACACAAACAACAAGGTCTTTACATAACAAAACAGATCAAGAAGCACAACTGGTGGCCAATTCAGTTTTTTCATTTTTCGTCCGCCTATATGCTTATAAAAAATATGCAATGCATAAAGAAGGCAAATTCAAAGGCAACCAAAAGGGACATCAGCTAGAATCCTAGACTTTCCTTGGCTTGTTCATCACTACATTAAATATATTAGTCACAATAATAAAAGCATTCAAATTTTGTATACATCATCTCAACTTTATGATAAATATGTAGAAGTTAAGGGGCAAAATTTTTTAATCCAAAAGATTAAATTTCTTATCATCTATACCAACATCTGAAACATAAAGAAGAGGAAAAGAATTTTCAAGAATACAGAAACATTATATGCACATGCCTCGTGTGTGCACAACCAAACAATGCCAGAGTATAGCACGACTTACCAGCAAGAATACCACCAAAGACATGTGATGAAGAGCATTCCGGATGCAATGAAACATTTCCACTGCAAACAAAGTGTAATCAAATACAATACATGAGATGAAGAAAGGGAAAGGTGCATTTAATTCTGCTAAAAAATTGAGAATAAACTAATGACGAGTTAAAGCGGACAGCAGCATGCAATCCACAATGTGCTTCTGGTTTGATCAATTTGTAAATACATTCAGCAAGCACCACTGAATCTAAAAATCACTGTTTGCAGGTTGTTGGGATCAGAAGGAAAATAAGAGGGTTTTAGATTTTCACTAAGCATATTTTATCATTCACACTAATAAGAAGTGATGAATCCAAATACCAAGACTGCTCTAAAAAAGAATATTACTAATGACAAACTATCATCACTGAAGAGATCACAGAATTGCACGGATTGTTATTTATACTCAAATATTCCCTTTAGGATGGATAAAGAGAGTAGAGGTGACTCTCATAGTTGTGGGATTGGCATATTATTATTACGTGGGGCAGGTATCCTTTTGACAGGCCAGAGCAAGTACTTCCCACTCATAGGTTCTAAAGGGCAGAATGAAGAAAGGGAAAGGCACACTTAATTCTGCTAAAAAATTGAGAATAAACTAATGATGGGTTAAAGAGGACAGCAATATGCAGTCCACAATGTGCTTCTGGTTTGATCAATTTTGTAAATACATTCAGCAAGCACCACTGAATTCTAAAAATCATCATGCAGATTGATGGGATCAGAAGGAAAAATACGAGGTATTACATTTTCACTAGGCATATTTTATCATTCACACTAATAAGAACTTATGAATCCAAATACCAAGACTGCTCCAAAAAAGAATCCATGTCGAATGACAAACAATCATCACTGAACAGATCAAGGAGTTGCACAGATTGTTACCTATACTCAAATATTCTCTTTACGATGAACAAAGAGAATAGAGGTGACTCTCATAGTTGTGGGATTGGCTAAGAAGCACGGATACGGACACAGATACGGAATATGGACACAAATACAAACACAAGACACGAAATTTTTAAAAAATAAGGACACGTATAAGGCAGGGACACAGCAAAAAAATTATTTTTATATACTTTTATTTGTTATGTATATGAATGTAAAATTCATAAATCACAAAAAACAAGATGAAAACAACTAAATAATGTCACAATTATAACACAACAACAAACAAATTAAGGATTTGAAGAATTGGGTTTGGGTGTTTTATGTTTTGGTGTTTTAAAGTTTTAAAATTTATAAATTCGACTCCATTTAATACTTTTAATAATAACATGTCAACCTTGTCGTGTCCCAAAACGTGTCCAACTAGTGGACAAGCGTGTCCATGATGTGTCCGAGAAGAGTCCACTAAAAAAAATATTGGATACATCAATTGGCGTGTCTGAGGAGTATGTGTGTCCGTCATGTGTCCGACACAGATACGGCATCCTAAATGGTGTGTCCGTGCTTCCTAAGGGATTGGCATATCACTATTAGGTGGGGTGGGTACCATTTTGACATGCCAGAGCAAGGACTTCCCACTTATAGGTTCTAAAGGGTAGAATGACAGTAATAGCCAAGCATTGACGGGGCACACACACCTGACAATTGACTAAACTGTAAGCTTCTGCTTTAAATCAGCAACTTATGAGAATTAACTGTGCAAAAAAGAATTTCTCATCCAAACACTTTGTTTGAGCGCTCCTCCGACGAGATTGGAGATGACAATGAAAGGAGTCCAATATATCAGGGGAATACTCTAGTCTATTTCTTCATGAACTTGAACATATCAAAAAAAATTTCCACATGTATAATTAAGGTACAAAAATATATTATTATTTAATTGGCCAATGAGCCTCACTGAGGGAGGCTCAAATACTTGGAGATTGCAATATATGATTTAATTGCTAACATAGAGCTGGCAAGATGAATAGAATAGTTAACCATGTATGCAATGAAGACAAAAATGCCTGAACAATAAGAGACAGTGATAGGATTCTAATTCAAGGCGGACATAGAAGCCAAAAAGAAGTAGATTAGGATATAGTCTACACAGCAATCAAAGAAGCATGTTCAAAAAGGAAGTAGAGTAAATTATATCCTCCCAAGTAAAGAAAACTGGCACAACCAGATTCACTTAGGCTTCAGCCAGTATACGATTTAGTCCGTGGCTACTAAAAGGATGTCCAACATATAGTAAGAGACTAGTGTTTTCAAAATATGGTAAAAAAAATAATACCTAAATGGATTGTAAAACATTGTTGAACATGTGTCGAGTAAATTCACGGGCATGCATAGAGGAGACAAGAAATGACTTCTTTCACTTTCACTTGAACAATTAGAAGCTCCTTTTTCTCGTTGTACCATCCAGTAAGCTGCTCGGCGCTGATATGGTCTAAGCTCCGGAAGCAAGTCAGGTATGTCATCTTCCAGCATGGGATCCCCTCTGTATGAATTACATCACAACCACCATCGATGTAAAGTCAAGGATTAAACAACCAAATTTTTGAAGATTGAACCATCATAAAGCAAAATTTTGTATAATGTTGAAACTCACTTTGATGGCTTGATGGCTTCATAAAATCCAGCAGCATCAAACCTGGCCCTTTTCCTTGAGATCGAGGAATTGTTGTCCATGCCCATAAGTAAACTGAGTTCCAGTTCCGTAGAAGCACTATCTCCGTATCTAGCCTCTGAAGTCAAAACTTCGGGACGCAACCAAGCCATGACACTCATCATACTTCTTTTCCAAAGTTGCCTCGTAGTGTCAAGGAGAGATTCACAGGCACCAAATGCACTCTTAAGAATCTCCACTCTCACCCTCAGAGATGTCATTTCCTCTGAAAAAGTAAATCCCAGAACTGGTCTCAACGTCAAAAACTTCAGACTAATTAGGTGAACAAGACCCGAAACACCCTCATCTGGTCCATCAAAACTACCTGACACCATCACGGCATCTGTCACCGTGTCCTCCGACATGCACTTTTCCGTGAATTCCAAATATATATCACTAGCAGGTAACACAGGCCAATGGCCTAACCTCATCCGACCAACAAACTCGTTTACATTGCACAACCTAAGCCTCAAAGAATACTTTGAATTGTGATAAAAACTCTCACTCAATCCACAACCTGAAATCCCTCTGCTTAAATTCAAATTCATCAAAAGAACTTCTGAAATATCAAAATGTTCATTTGACTCCCAACTACTCCTATCAACTTCGACGAGAAATGGTTTTTCAACATTAGCAGACTCATCCCTTGGTGCATTTTCGGAAGCATTTTGGTTATTGAATTCACATTCAGCACTCTCACGGCTTCCTAGTATCCCCACTGACCTATGCGGCCGGAGTTGCTTTCTTCGACCCATCACTATGCACAAAACACATGAATAATTACATATAGACCTACAAATTACTTGAATTTTATTATTACATTTAAAGATTGAGAATTTTTGCATTGTAGTATAGATAGAATCACATTAAAGTAGTTTTGCACAACTTCCACAATTCAGAAAATGAAAACCACAGTGAACGATTAATTAGCATACGCAATTTCAATCTTACGAAAAGTTAGCTCAAATTCGTCAAGTATCAGTGAAAAGGAAATCCAAGAATGTAAAGCTAAAGTTCGTGGAACTAATTACAGGAACTACGCAATACCAATTGAAAGAAACAGGTTTGTGCACATATGTCATACGCATATATATATATATATATATAAAGAGAGAGAGAGAGAGAGAGAGAGAGAGAGAGAGAGAGAGGAGAATTCAATACGAACCTAGCTTTCCTCCGGAGGTTAGATTCAAGAAGCTGGCATGGCCTCCTGCAAAATGAATGTCACGCGCGAGTTCGAGAGCTGCGACTTCCAGATAGTTTGAAACCCGGGGGAATCGTTTCTGGGCTTCATGTCTGGGTAGGCTACCGTGACAATACCAACCACCGGATCTACACCACGAAAGTCGTCGCTGACTTCTCTACAGGATCAACGTGTCGATTTTGTCTGTTGCTTGGCGTTTCGTCATGTAGTTGTCACGTTAGTACCTGATACCTGTGTAAAAGGGCAATTTCGTCATTGTGTTACTTGGTTCCGCGATTGGGGCCGCGGTTATAAGTGTTCGAGACCCTTGCAGGCGAGACAATCACTGCTCAGTCTGCTGTGTTCGCTGGGTTCAACGGATCAAAAGACAAACCCTAATTCCCAAATTTTGTTCCGGCTTACGGCTGAGAATCCGAAGTGGGAATCTGGTGGACGCCATGAAAGGAGGAAGGAAGAATCTGAAGAGGGCAGCAGAGGAAGAGACCTTAACTCTTCAACAAGGCCAGAGCATCATGCAAGTTGTGTCCCTCCGAGGTTCCAACCTCATTGAGGTAACCTATATATGTGTATACCAAACAAGACATATACGTATTTGCGAAATTTCATTTCTGTGTTAACCTCGTCGGACCTTGAAATTACGTTTCTTTTTCTCATTTAATTAGTGTATATTGCTTGTATCTCAAGTGTTTGTTTGATTTTCCTTACCTTTATCTCTCTGTAAAAGGTCTCGGATGCAACAGGCGAGAAAGCACTAGCACTGTTTCCAGCTAAATTCCAGAAGAGCATGTGGATTAAGCGAGGTTTGATCTTAGATTAAAACATTAATGCATTGGCTGTTTAGAAGCTCTAATGACGAAGTCCTTAATCCAAACTGCTATTTTTTCAATTAAAACTCGCTCCTCTATATACATATATCTAAATATGTACACGTTTCTGGGATGCTTGGGTACATTGTTTGGTAAAGGATACATAATTTTTTTCATAAACCCATTTTCGGATAATTTAAGATACTTGGATTGAGAATGATATTTAAATCGCTTTTCCTACGAGCAGGGAACTTTGTAGTGGTTGATGAGAGTGGAAGAGAGGAAGCCATTGAATCTGGTAGAAAAGTGTCATGTATTGTTTCTCGAGTTCTGTTTCATGAACAAGTTCGAGTGCTTCGGAGATCTTCAGAATGGTTCGTGTGTTACTTTTGCATCCTCGCTTGTTTTAGAATTTTGGATCACAAAGAATGGTCAAGCTTGTAGGATGAGCCCTATCCACGTATTGCTCTAAAACTGAACTGTAGTTACTGAACATAATTGGCGAAAGGCTAAAACTACAATAATTGTATTGAAGTTCTTACAGTTAAATCTGAGTCTGAAATTCATATTAATATGAAAGTATGGGGAATAGAAATTTATCCCACTTATTAGGATTGGATGTGGCAATAGCTGTATTCATTTTAGGATTTTAATTTCAGAAAGGATGATAGTCTTTGTGTGGGTATTTTCCTTTTGGATATCAGAATCATCAGAACCTTCCCACCCAACACATGGTCTCCTCTAACCGTGCATTACTTATATTTTCTTTGCTATTTTCTTGAAGATTTTGCATACTGCCTGTGCTTAGCTTAGCTCATAATTAGCTGACAAGCAGCCAATTTACTGTGGCTTGTATGAAAACAGAATACATCTTACAATATTTTTTACTTTGATAACTACCATACTTTCTGTATTTGGAGATCGCATGAAAATCTGTAGTCAATTTTTTTTTTCCAAATGGGAAGGGGGATTTCTTTCTTGTTTGTAATTGAGTAATTGAGGGCATTGTGTCATTGAAGATGAATTAAGTACTGAAAGGCAGACGCTCTTGTTTTCCTTTCTTTTCCTTTGTTTGGTGTATTTTCCTCTTTAATCAAATCACAATTAGCAGCTGCTTAGTTTCTTTGATGAACTAAATTTTGCACTGACAGATAGTTTCGTATTTTTTTTTTCCTTCTCTGTACTAATTTATTTCTATGCTTGCCGCTGCCAAATGTTGCAGGCCAGAAATCTTCAAATCCTCAATCCTAGACAATTCCAGGAAAAGTTTGCCGGGAGATACTTCCACGCAGGATGAGAATGAATTTAACTCAAGTGATGATGATGGACTGCCACCATTAGAAGCGAATATGAACAGAAGGAAGCCATTAGAGTTGCAGTCAGATACAGAGTCGGAGTCAGATACAAATTCTTAAACCAAATTTGGCAATATCCCAATCCAGGATTCTAGCAAATTTATCTTTTCGATCTTTATTTTTTCTTTTTCCAATTTTTTGAGGGCCAATTTGTGTTATATTGGTTTTTTGTGTTTTTTTTTTTTTAATTTATTTGGGTATGGACCATCAATGTTGAAGGATTATACATTGTTAAAAACTGGTGTGCGCGAAGTAAATGCTTTTATTCAGCTTCAAGCCTAATGCATATCTCCCTGGTGAGATAATTAATAAACTACCTTTTCAACACAAGTGATGACCTTAATAGACAAATTGCTCTTCTTTTATGCGTTTCTCAGCAACATGAACTACAAACGGTAGAACTACGTGTAGACCATGAGGGCCCAGCCGCCTTGAGGGTTTGAAATTTTGTGCGAGTCCAATAAATATTTTAGTATTTACAATAATAAATAGTGTAATTGCTTTCAAACTTTAGAAAATTTTACTTTTACCCATAAAAATTTTAAAAAAAAAATTATCTTAGTCCCTTAACATAATTACTCGGTCGCTAAACTAACAGCCTGTTTGGAACTTAAGGTAAGGGAGTGGAGGAAAGGGAAAGAAAATAGAAAATGAAAGAAAAAATAAGAAAAAAATAAATTTTTTTTTTAAATTAATTTCTCTATCTCTTTTTCCTCTATTTTTCTTACAAAATCAAATGAAAAAATGATAGTATATAGTGATTTTCTTTCTCTTTCCCTTTTCTAAATTCTAAGCAGGCTGTAAATTCTCTTAACTGAATCTTCACTAAATATAAACCAACAATTGACGGAGAAAAACTTTGATCCTATTTGTTTTCATATGATTTGACAGAGATCCAATCAAAGAGAAAAATAGATAATTGAAGAAGATTTTGGATGGGGAAGAATAGGAAGTCTCTGGTGAAAATCATGGACAAGGTGATCCAACGATGTACACTATCTCATGTCTACTCATGAACCAACGACTTCTCACCTTTCAAGCTGGTGAAAGCCCTTGATTGGTACTTTTTGTTGGAATTATTTAGAAATTAGATAAAATTTTCATAACGTTAATTCATCTTATGTTACTGGTATTATTATCGAATTTATATATGGGTAGTTACATCTCTATTAAAAAATATAAATGCATATGCCTTATATTCTCATACAATGACACAAGTTCATATACTCTTTTTACATTTCTATGTAATTATGAAATGTTTGAACGTAATTTATTTAATAACTTATGACTTTTTTAAAATGTGTTTGAGTGAGTGGTTTAAAAAAATAATTTATGTTTAATCACATTTTTTAAAAAAAATTATTTTTAAAAATAATTTTTTAAAAATTACTTATAACTTATAACTTATGACTTATAATTTATAGATGAGTTGGCCAAACACCCCCAATATATATTTTCCCATTATGTTTATGCCTATGTTTAATTAGAATGGTTCTTTGTTTTTTTTTTTTTTTCTCTCTCTCATAATGTACATCGACATCTTAAATTAAGACTGTTACTTTCTCTTTTAAAAACGCGACATTCGATGTTATTTTAACTCATCGTTCCCTGGAGGGCTTTGGACCTTTTAGATGTTGAAAAAAAAAAATAAAATACTTGAACGTAATTAAGCTTGGTGTAATGTAATGTAGCAAGTAAGAAGTTCTGGAATTGCCACGTGGACTCTTATGTTTCACGTTCTGCAGTAGATATTTTAATCGCCATACGCGTCGCTTTCGTGCATAATCGAAAACACGAAAATTACAATAAAAAAAAAAAAAGACAATATTTATAGGGTGTTTGGATAATTAAATTTATAATTTTTTAAATTGTATTTTACTTTTATTAAAAAATAATTAATTTTAAAAAAATTATTTAAATAAATAACTTTTAAAAACAAACTTAAACTTCATAATTTATAAAAAATTTTAAAGAGGAATCCAAACACCCCTTCTCTCGTAAATACTATTTTGAAATTTCCTTTTCGTTCGGTGGTCTTCCCAATCCGCTCTGTGGAAATTTTCAGTCTTCCAGAGCAGCAAACGGGCACCGAAACAGCTGCACGAGAGAACATTCTCCAAATCGCATCGCATAGCATCGAGTTGCAGTAGTAGGAGAAGAAATGGCGGTTGTTTCAGTGTTCAGAGGCGTAGCTTATGGTCGCATGCCTTTATTTCAACATCCTCAGGTTGGTTCCGGTGATTGATTTCATTCTGATTACATACAGAAATAAATATGTATGTATGCATATCGGAGTATGTATATGTATGTGCATACATGTCTTTACATGGTTGATAATTGACGGAACTCTTCTTCCTTCTAAATTTTCTTATTTATTTTGGATTCTTCGTCTTTTTGAAGCTTATTCATCACCTTAATCTGCGTCAAACGGGTACTAATTAAGTTTCATCCGAATTTTATTGTTATTTTGAAACCTTAATTTCCTTATTATTCATTTGTTTGTGCTCGTTTTCTGGTTCCGTGATGGGGTTTATTGCTCACTATGTTTATATTCCTACATAATCTGTGCATAGATATGTAGATTGGACGGGGTGTTGTTCATGATTTATCTAGATTATGCAAATTAAATTTTGTTATGCCTCTCCACTTGGTGGGCCGTGATCGTAGGAAAAAATGTTATGGCTTGGGCAACTATGTAAACTGGAGCTAAAACTTAATCTGAGTGCTGTATCACCGAATAACTTGATGTTTATTTGTATTTTAACTTTCTGGTGGGGAGGTTATAAATGAGAAGTTAAATGGTGGGTTGGTCAACTTGGTCGTTTGGCAGCAATGTTCAAATATATGGTCAGCCATCTCACTCGATGATGAGCTGACGATTGCTGTCACCATCTCCATTTGCAATATGCGTTTCATTTTAGTTCTCGTGATTATTCAACTATGCAAACATGCAAACTGTTTGCCTAAAAAATGGTTAGCCCAGGTTTGGGCTGTGTGGCATGTGTGGAGGAGTAGAAGTATAACTGAAAGACTAAAAAGTGGCAGGTTCATAACAAAGGTGGATATGTGAAACCTGAATTCAATAAAAAGACTTGGACGGCAGGAAACCCATGGTTTGTATAGGAGTGCTGGTTGTAAGTAAGAGGGCACATGCCAGCATCCATGGAGAATTTGCATTTTGTAGCTGCCATGAAGAAATGCGAGAGAAAGAGTTGGATATTGGTTTATGGGGGGTTCCATTTGCATCAATGGTCAATTAAGGTGAATGTAAAAAGGGGCAAGCAGAGAGAAGAGGAGACTAGAAACTGCAAAATCAAAAACTGCTTTCGTCTCTCACTATTACCACTTTACCAGTATTTAGTATTTTGTGTCTATTAGTTGGCTTTATCTTTAGCAGTTGAAGTTCTTTTTCTTTTCTACTTAGTTTCTGTTCATATGTCAATTAGCTTTAATGTACTCACAGATTGTTAGAATGGTAATGAGGGTAGCCTAGTTTACATCTTATTCAATTTTATTCCTACTTGATAATACTTGGAAATTGTAAAGTCTTTGGTCCAAGGCAAAGAAAGAACTATTGTTTGGCCCCCTAAACCACACACAGTTTGCCTGATTAGGAGTTAGGAACCTAAACTAATCGCTTGGACCAAGTTTGGTCCTGGCACGCCCGTGCATCCCACAAGTGTTTTATCTGGGGAAACACGCACAGACAACAAAGATAAACACATTTATCAAGACATTAATTTTATTTTTCTGTTGCAGCTGTCAGCGACGAGTATATCATGTAGATCCAGGAAACTCAATAGTCGCTCGAATGGGTTAACTTTTTTTGCTCGATATTCACAGACGCAAGATGTTTTTACTTCTCGGCTCCAAGGTATCAGTATTGGACCTTTCTTAATTGGTTTCCTTCATCATTATTATTGTAGTGGTTATTTTCTTTGAATTTGCATCCATCAGTGACTATTGTGTCAGTAGAACTTGTAATTCAGGAAAACCCCCTCCCTTCCCACACACACACCGACACACACGCACTCAAACAAAACATACAAACGATCACTTATATATCAGTTCTCGAATGTGCGATGTCAGATATTGCATTTTTATGTTTCCATTTGGATTTCCATAAGTATGTTTCACTTTCTACTCACCCAATGTTGTTATTTGGTGGTTGTTTGCATGCATATGTTTAGGTATGGAACATTCCATTTAGGAATCTGGGCAACAGTATCTTTGTTGGTCTCAGACTTTTTTCTTATACTATCATCTGGCTTTGTTGCGGAATTGTGCATTTCATGCTTGGGCTCACCCTCACAATCCAATAATTTATTCTGAAATTCAAATAACTTCTACTGTATTTGGCAGTAGTTGCATTTCTTTCAGTGGCCGGAAATTCCTCTATGTTGCTTCATGGGTCCCTTAGAAAATATTCCCATTTTCTTGATAGGACACTCAATTAAATGTAACATGAACACCTTCCAGAATCTCTGGAAGATGTAGTGATTTTACTGATGGATGACTTTTGGTGAATGATCATGGGTCATTTATTCTGTTAACTCACAGCATGAGTATATTTTGTTAACTTAGGGAAAAGTACAAACTTTTTGGGATTGTTTTCAATAAATCGTCGACATTACCAGTATAAGCAATCTGTCTGCTTTGCCTTGACCTGCAGATGGGGGCATTAGTCAGAGATTTGAATCTACATTAGAAATAGAAAAACTTTATTGTTTGCAGGTATCAGGTGGTCAGCTGAGAATCTGTCCTAAAAAAAGAAAGTCCAAAGAAATTAAGGACCTGCTTTGCTAGTAATTTGTGCTGTTTGCAGGGATTAGGGAACTTGGTTGAAAAACTGTCAAAAAGCAGAAGAAAAAGGAAAAAAGAAGAAATAAGGAACTTGATTTACAAGTGCTTCATGCTACCATTCCTTACTTTTCTGTTATTTCCCCATTTCAAAAATTTCAGTATGTACTATTTTGACAATTCTATAGACAGGTCCATTTTGAGCTTTTGAGTACCATGATTTCCTGCAGATAGTATGGCGAACTTGCCCAAACTTGTGGAGGATATCATCCAAACATCAATTAACACAGGTCCTCGTGGAGCCCTAAGGTTCGCCCAAGGTATTCGAGCAGTTATTGGGGTAGGTACGGAGTGGCTGGCAGATGTATCACAGGTAACTGTAGCTCAGTTTCTCTTGTGATCATGTTTGTGAGATCTTCATTATTTTATGTTGTGAAACTGTTGCTTTTTCATTTTTGTCTGCTGGTTTTGTTGGTTTCTTGTCTATTTTGGAAATCAAACATTTAGTTAATAGATATGCCAACTTTACATCTTTTTTCGAACAGCGTGAATTACCAGGGGAACATCTTTCTTGATTTGTGAGCATATATATGTTTGCATTAATTGAAATTTCACCTTGTAAGCTGAGAAGCTCATCCATATTTTAATGAATATCTGAATGCATCCAACTGGAGTTAGTTTTCCTGGGGTTAATGTTGTTGATTGAATGACATCCATATGATACATATTGAGTAATAGGTCCTGATTTGTGGATGCATGCCTTGTGTTATGATTTCTGTTTACATATGGTAAAAAAGTCGTTTTCTCACTCTTAGATAATGGTGTTGGCCATTTTTTTTTTTTTTTTGCATTCTACTGATACGGTATTTATTTCATATATAAATCAAACAATTTAAATAGAACTAGTAACACCCTTTAATTTTCTGTAGTCAACAAATTCATCCACTGGATTACCAACTCAGATGCAGCTTGGGTTACTATCGCCCCTTTACCTCAGAAGACTGTTTGAACGTATGGGTGCTACCTATATCAAATTAGGTCAGGTAAGTTCAGGTTACTGTTATCTGTTTTTCTTTACAATGATGAGCCTGTGATAGCAAATGAAAGCAAAAATTTGTTTGTCTGATACTCACTTTTTTAAGTTGTATGCTGTAAGTTCTACATATACAAACTAAATTATTATAATGTCTAATGAGATTATTTAAACTGTAGCTTTACTGTTGTGAATGTCCTCCATCAAAAAAATTTATTCCTTCACTAAATGTGTTCTTTTCGTTTTGTTTCAGTCTTCTAACAATAATTTTCTTATTTATTTTGACTGATGCTTTTTTTTTTACACTGAATCTGCCACTGATGCTTCATTTATATTGGGATTTCTAGTTCATAGCATCAGCACCCACATTATTTCCACCAGAATACGTCCAGGAATTTCAATATTGTTTTGACAGAGCTCCAGAAGTTCCTTTCGAAGAGATCCAGAAAATCCTGCGCGAGGAATTCGGGAGACCAATAGATAGTATCTACGAGTATGTTGATCCAACCCCAATTGCTTCAGCCTCAATAGCACAGGTTTAGAGCTGTATTCTCTTTTGTTCCAAAATTTTTTAAGTATTATAAGTTTGATGGCTCATGAGTGGAATAGAAAAATGTGGTTAATGGATGGAATTGTTAATTGTGATCTCCAGGTTCATGGTGCAAGGCTCAAAGGCTCCCAAGAGGATGTAGTGATTAAGGTCTTGAAACCTGGGATAGAAGATATATTAGTTGCAGATCTGAACTTTGTCTATATTGTCACCCGCATTTTGGAGTTCTTGAATCCTGAGTTGAACCGTGCATCACTGGTATGAAGTGAACTTATGCAACAAGTGATTAATATACTTTTCTTGGATGGAATTATTTACTCTTTTTAAGTGATTTAAAAGACTTGGCATATTACTTTCATTGATTTGAAGAATGTTCTTGCTACAGTTTTAATTGCTGAAGTTACCTGGTAAAAGGAAACAGTTTCTGAACTGAGATGTCAAATTCAGACCAATACTCTTTTTTAGACCTACTAGCACGAAACTATCACAACTTTGAAATGTAGTTAAACCTTAATATACTGATGCTGGCTCGAACCCTTCCTTATACCTAACTTTCACAAATTATGTGCTATAAGAGTGATGGCTTATTAGGGCTATATTATTTCTTTTGGTTCTTCCTTTTTTACCTTGTTATTTCATCAGGAAGTAAGGGATTGGAGATTTTTGTTGTCAATATCTTTCATCTTGTAAAATAATGGCTGCTTGAAGTTTTTGTCATGATACATACATTTCTTAACTAGGTTGGCATTGTCAAAGACATAAAGGAATCAATGCTTGAAGAAGTTGACTTTAACAAGGAGGCTGCGAATATTGAGTCCTTTAGGAGATATTTAGCAGACATGGGGCTTACAAGGCAGGCTACGGCTCCAAAAGTGTATCAGCAGTGCAGCACTCGAAGAGTACTGACAATGGAAAGGCTTTATGGAGTTCCTCTTACTGACTTGGACTCCATAAGGTCACTTGTTTCAAGTCCGGAGACCAGTCTTATAACTGCCCTAAACGTATGGTAGGACTCAATGCTATATCTGCTGCCCATTTTACTTGCATTTTGATGAAAGTTAGATCGGGTATCTAATCTTTGAATTTTCAAACTTTGTGTGAATTTTTTTTCAGGTTTGGTAGTTTGCTTGCCTGTGAAACCTTCCATGCAGACGTACATGCAGGCAATTTGTGGCTGTTACGTGATGGTCGTATTGGGTATCTTGACTTTGGTAAGTGTGTACATGCTGCAAGATGATTTGTGTTCTAGTTAGTTACAGCTTTGATCCTTTTAACATTGCCACAATTTTCATGTTCATTCTTAATGAATGCGTCAGTTATAGTTTTATCAATGTCTATGTAATTCACTAGGAGTCTAGGACTTCGCACATACTTCCAAAACATTTTTAAAAAATGACTTATAACTTAAAAATTAAATTGATTTATAAAAAAAACATAAAAATATAAATTGATAGTTTCAATAGGACTTTGTACACACTTCCATTTTCTTAACACAGCTCTCTTACCATCACCATTCAGTATTCCTGCATCGAAATGACAGCAGATGACTCAATTAAAATTTAAATACAGGAATTGTTGGACGCATATCCCCCAAAACATGGGCTGCTATGGAAGTATTTTTGGCATCAATTTCAACTGAAGAATATGATCCAATGGCATCTGCCTTAATTGAAATGGGTGCTACAAATAAGGATGTGGATTCTAAGGCCTTTGCAAGAGATCTGGAAAAGATATTTTCATCAATACAGGTAAGTTTTATAATTTTCCCTATCAGGTCTTTGGTCTGTTATGGATGCATGCTGATATCATCCTCAGCTTCCATGCTGTTTTGACCATTACATTTATTAGGGAACTGATGTCTGATGACTGTGAATAGCTTAATAAACTAGAGTGAAGAAAGCCCTGTCGCATGACCTATTCTGGATAAAGAGAACACCTGAAATTACTATATTTTGTATAAGTGCCTGAAATTACTATATTCTATATAAGTGCCTGAAATTCGTATCATATCCATCACATGTTACTTCAGAGGAAAAAGAAGAAGAATAGTAGTATTGAAGTAAAATTTTGAACTGATTTCAACCCTTACTGTATGAGACTAAGTAGTCCAACCAAGTGTCCAGTCGGTGGATGATTGTCTACTGAGAATTAAGTTCTGGATGGATTAGGATTAAATCGACTCTGAAAAAGTGATTTGCCTAAGTGCCTATCTTTCTGAGGAAATGAAGACCTCTCTCGGAGGAAGAATTGAACCCAATATAGGAGTGTCGGGACTAGTGGATATGTAAAATCACTGTTGGATGATTGGTAATTTTAACATGTTTTAACTGAAGTGACCTACCATGGAGAAGATGCTCAACTGGCCCAACCCACCATTGGTCCTCCATCACCACCTAGGATGAATGAAGTATTAGAGGTAGAGTTCCCATATCCATGTTGATTTTTAAATGGATGACTCTGCAAAGGATCTGAGGGAGGCTGGTGCAATTGATGTTTTTTCACTCATCATGAGTTTCTGAGCTGACACCTTCTTAAGTAGCAGCAATAATTTCTTAATCAGTGGTTTCTCTTATTGCATTGCAGGATTTGGATACAGAGATCGTTGTTGCAGCAGCCAGGGGAACAAATACCAATGCAACTGCTGTCTCTGCTAATGTAGTTGTTGATGAGAGGCAAATGAATGCACTATTTCTTGACGTGGTAAGCTATTCTACATTTGAGAAATCATGGACCTGTCAATGGATGTTTTATGAACTTCACTGGTAGACGCATTTTTAGTTGCACATGAGGTGGTCCGAACATTGTTGGTTGCAAGATCTCATGTTTATCTTGCCTGGGCATCTTAATCTAGCGTCCAAGGAACAAAGGAATACAAATTTTTAGGTCATTGTAACAGAACCCTTTAGTTTTTCAGTGGTCTTTATTCTCTAGGAGTGAATATGAGCAGGATGTTCTGGCACTGTTGTGAGTGATATTTTGACACTAACAAGAGAGATTTTTCAAAATCCAAACATCAATAGGGAATTTATCATGTATGAGTTTGGCAAATACTACCCTTTTTCCCCTAGAGGGAGCTACATTTTTTCTTTATTCATCATTTTTTATTGGACAGGCTTTTTATTTTTATTTTTTTATTTTCCCTTTTCCTTTTTGTGTGTGTTTGTGTTCATGTGTGTATTTTTTATTTTTTATTTTTTGGGGGGGGGTGGGGCGAGGGAGGGGAGGGGAGCAAATGTTCTGAATTTGGAAATTTTCGTAAGTAATCAAGAAATCATATGTGATGCTGTGGGATGAAGATTAGTAATCCAGTTTTTGAACCATATGCAAGAATCGGATTTGCATTGTTAATGAGTAAAGGAATAATAGTATCTAATTTTCTTAGAAATTTGGAGAATTTTCCCAGAGTAATTTATTTTCTGCTGAAATAACTTTTACTTTCCTGGTGCTCAATATTCTCAATATGTTACTCAGGTTTCCTCTTTTATGTTATCCTTTTGTTCCATAGGTTCGAGTTAGTGAATCGTATGGCCTGAGATTTCCTCGGGAGTTTGCGCTGCTCATGAAACAGCTTCTCTATTTTGATCGGTACACCCGGCTGTTAGCTCCCGAGTTGAACATGCTTCAGGACCAAAGGATTAGCATCGTCTCAAATCGAAGAAGCAGCAATAGGAACATTTACCAATGAGGTGGTCTCTAATATGTATATGGCAGTGATGTAATTTTCTTGCAGGCACTCTACCTTTATTTTTCTTCTTCTTTTATTTTGTAAATATTACCAAAGAATCAATCCAAAGTCATACCTACATACACAACAGTTGAAACTCTCAGACTTTTTCACATAGAAACTGCGACATACAGGAGAAAGCAGCAGTTGATAATTTTGTCATCCATGTAAATAGCTTATTGCTCTATGGTATTGATTCTGTAGCATCTTATGATCCCAAACATAGAATTGATCTTTACCAAATTTCTACAAATACTTTAATGGTAACTTCTAACAGCCTGTTTATTGAGAATATATTTAATGCAATGGTGATGCCAAATTATTTTGTTGACGTGGCATGACAACCCAACCAAATCACACTAAATGAACATGTTGAAATCTTAGTCACTATGACACGTGGATTTGAATTATTTCCATTGCATAATTAATGGATTAGATGTAATCTTATAATATGTTTTGTTAAAATTACGTCATTTTGTATTAAAATTTATTTTCTTATATATAACAATAAAATTATTTATATTTAATTCAATTTTAAGTCAACTCATCTAAATTTTTTATTTTTATGTTAGTTGATGTATCAATACCTTAATCAATGGAATAGAGTTTTTCATTCTAAATCATGGAATGGAGATAATTCAAATCCGACACATCCTTAGTTTATGGGGTAGTCGGAGAAAATATCTCCTTAATTTTAGGTAATTAAACAAAAAAGTATGCATTTGGTATGATTTGATTGGTTTGTAATGTTACATCAACAAAATAATATAGTATCACCATTGCATTTAATATTTTCTCCTTTTCTTACAGATGCATTTGAATGGGACAGGTTATTTGAGTTTTACTCCATTGTTGGGCTTTCATATGCACCCGCTTGACTGTGCTGCCAAGTTGGGATGAAGGATAAACAACCCATTTATTTGGATATGGAGGGGAGAGAAATGAAAGGGTAACAGTCATGATACGTTTGGCAGGAGAGGAAGATAAAAAAGAGTAGAGAGAATTTGTGAAATCTTTAGGACTCGTTTGATAACGCTGTCGGTTTTTATTTTTTATTGTGTGATTTTTGTGATCTGGTAATGGGCATTTGTAAGTTATTGTTGTGCCAATAGTATTAGACCAATATTTTTGTAAAAAAACACACACCCATTTTAGTATTTTTAGTTTCTTTTTTTTGAATTTTGTAAACAACTAAAATTTTTTTTTTTAACAAACACTATTTTTTAATTTAAAAAAAATAATAAATAAAAATAAAAACAATAAACGTCACCAAATGAGGCCTTAGTTTCTCTTGTTTGGTTGGCTTGAAAGGAGAGGAAGGAACAAAAAAAGGGAGAAAAGTTTTAAAAAATTTCGCAAGATTTTCTCTTATTATTGGAGAAAGTTAGGAGGAAAATCGAAGTACAAGAAATAAACTACAACATACGTGACATAAATAAGCATTAGATATTTCCTTTCTTTCTAAAACAAGCAAGAGAAAAGAATCTATTTTTCTAACCATTTTCTCTCTCTTTTTGTTTTTGTGTTTGCCTTTTCTCTCCGATTGAACATAGACTTCTATACTGGTAGTCTATGTTCTTACTTGGATAATTGAAGAAAAGAAAAGCAAGAAACTTTCATTGTGCCAGTGAGACAGGTAAAATGAAAAGTTAGTAGTTATGAATGCCCCAAAAGGGGTAATTAAGAACACCCTTTCCCTTTCTCTCCCTTTCCTTCCACTTTTGGGAAGAAAGAAAAAGTGGCTTTGGAGGGAGAATCCAATACTTCTAGTTCTCTCCTCCAAACATTTCGAATCAAGTTAGTGAGATTTCTCTCCGTTCAGCTCATTGAATGTGGTTTCTGATTTTGTTTGGGGTTGATGATCTTGCCGCAGCTTTTGCTTGTTTACCGGACTTCTACTGCGCTTGCTTAGCTACATAACTGCTTCTAAGCAGAGCGAAACGGGTCTGACAGGGGAACCCTTTCTCACTACTGGCTTGGAATTTTATACCACTTTCACCACCCAAATACAAAAGAGAGAGAGAGGCAAAGTAAAATCGTATTGCCAGGGCAGAAGAGGCAAAAAAACATAAGTGACCAAATTAAGCAAATCATTGATGAAAAAAAAGTGATATCCTTTTGCGGGAAGCTGAAAACAGAGAAGGAAAAAGGAAGATGAGAGAGAGCGAGAAAGGAACCCCTTATTCCCCCCACCCTAAAAAAAAAAAAAAAAAAAAAAGAAATAGAAAAAAGCAGATACGAGTTAGGAGAGAAAAGGCTAATGAAGGAATCAAGAATGAATCATCGGCCACTGTACCATAAAGGAGCCACCCGTTGACTTATTGGATCTTGAATTGAGGATTTGTGGCCCTTGGGTTATTCAGATCAGACACTGGTAAAAATCTTCAAATTAAAGCTCAAGAATCAAGATACACACCACGGGAGTAGACAGAATAGTTAAGCAGGAACGATAGTGCTGAAAATTTGAACAGCAATGATAACTACAACATTCATGGTTTGTTAAGTCATTAGACCAATTCTTCTGCTTTACCAATCCGATACACTGGAAGCTAGCACTAAAGGTATAATAGCGAACAATATATACATATATATATATATATATGTATAAACAAGTATATGAGACAATTGAAGAGAATAAGAATTATAGGATCCTTGCATCAGATTTGGTTGGAAAAGAGGTTTTTCATTGAAGCAAACAACATTATATATATTACACTTCAGTACATACAGGTAAACTATGATGACACAAAGGAACAAACCATATGACACTATTCCATGTAGAAACATCTCTACACACACTAATGAACAAATAATACAATTCTACTTGTAACCTTATCTCACCTGTACACAGTATGACAAACAAAGTAAGACTTGCCATCAAACTCTCTGACCATTCAACCTCAAATTTCTGAAAGCATGTCTTCATGTTACTCAACTTCACACTAGGTTTTCTTTCGGTAATTCCTCGATTATAAACTCATCTATGCTTCAATAGCCATGCTACATAGTTTCCATTCCAATAATCCTCCAAGAAAAATTGTTGCATTACCTTAGACATGAATCCATATCATCTCCAAAATTAACATACCTGAAGAATTCAAGGAGCTTTTTCACTATGTAGCAGGATGTCCCCGAAATCTCAGTTCCTGGGCCTCAGAATTTACCCCTACAAATATGGGCTTGTCAACTAATCCATTACTTCACGTGGGGAAGAACATCCCATTAGCCTATGAAGTGGTGAACCTGAGATTGGTGGCAATTCCTCAATTTCTGAGGAAAATTTCTCTGCTTTGGACACTTTGGATGAAGACCAAGATGATGCAAAGGTTTTCACCAGAATCTTGTTTTTGTTTTGAGACTCCTTGAAGATCAGCTGCTTCTTTCCCTCTTCCATAGGCTCAAAAGAACTACCAGAAGACATATTTCTGTCATTAGAATCCCTTTTGAGGGCCTGGAATGGAAGCGTGACAGAAACGGGCTCCCCTTCAGTAGAGCAACTTTTACACAAGGATGGTCCATAATAATCAGAACAAGACACAGAATCTGCATGTGAACAACTATTGGCATAAGATGCTAATGCCAACTTCCTCCGATTGTTAGCATCGCTGCAGGCATCAACCTCACTGGTGGAGGGGCTATAGAATCCGGAGTAAAATCAGTATATGGAACTATATGAGTCCCGTGATGAAGTGAAAACTTCAATATAACTGAACAAGCACTGCACCTCAGCTGGTGGCATCTCCTTCTGAAGAGGAGGAAATCTGTAGGCAGTTGCAGAAGTTTTGAGCAACCATAACAGACAAGGAAAGGAGCTCCACCTGCTGCAGGTCGGACATGTCTCTTCACCAAGTGACGTCTCTCCCTAGAATATTTCTTCACCTCATGATGATTTGTATTCAAATGATCATTGGCCTTTGCATCACAGCTCTGCAAGGAAAACTCAGAGCCTTGATAATGGTGGGGACTTGAGGGACTACAGCAGTAGAGATTGTGATATCTCTGACAGGGGTGGGCAGTATTTTGGCTTCTGTTACAGCAAACGTGCTGAGGCAATGGTGCGGAGCACTTCCAATCTTGGGGACAAGAATGCAAACAGGAGTGATCAAATTGGTGTCTGCTGATTGTGGCCTCCGCTGAGAAAGGAAACCGTGAGATTCGACTTCGGTGGGGCCAGCTTCTCGCTTGATTGTATCTTCCAGCATATCTAGTATTGCTTAACTCATCGGATATTTTCACCTCTGGCACTACGCGATCATAGTAGGAGGGAATCTGCTTTTCCTTCCCAGCAACTCTAGGAAATCTTCCATTTGTTCTGTTAAGCTGATCTTGCAGTTCGTAAACCATTTTTAGCAGTTCCATTTTCTTTTCTTCAGGGTACTCAGGCTTGTTAGGAGAATGCGAACTTGTACTGCATTGGAACTCATTCCGCCCATAATTTGAAGGGCTGCCTTTTTCATAGACACCTTGGCAACCCCTTGAATAAAAGGGCAACCTAGATAGACGCTCACCTGTCTCAAGTTTCATCCTGCTCGTAACTGGATGGCCATGTCTTGTGGATTCCAGAAATTCATCCTGACACCACTTGCTGCCTTTCATGGCATAATAATGCTTTTCTGATGAAATTGATGAGCAGTTCCAAGCTTGATGTTGCATTTCTGGATAACTACTTGTGATATTATCCATAACCCCGTCCCTTCTGGGCATTGCATTGGTACTGGCAGACTCTGCCTTGTTAAATTTTCTTCTTGATAGATGATGATGCAGGTCAGGGACTTGATCGTCAGTTCCATCATAAGAAGAGGCACTGTCATCATAAGCATAATACTTCCTGGTTGTTGGAGATTTAGGCATCTCTCTGAGCGTAACACTGAACTCACAGCTGGGGTTGTCACGTGCAATATTTTTCAATGTATCTATGGAGCTCACACGGTCAAAAACATTGGGTGCTCCTTTCTGATATTGCTCCAGCTGTTCACTGTGAGGAGACATATGATTGTCTGTCAAAATGCTTTGATCACCCAAGGGCCGCTGAGGAGCAATGATTGAATCCCTCGGGCTCAAAGCCAGAAGGTTCTCCACACTCGAGCTTCCAAATATAAAATGACTCTTGACATTCTCATCCACAGGAAATGTTTCTTCAATTTCCCGACAAGCAAGCTCAGTAGATGAAGAAAGTTCGTTGGAAAATTTTATATTTCCAGGCCACTCCCTCTCGTAATCTCCAGATTCACTTTGATTCCTTCCATTGTTTTGTTCCAAACAATTTTTATTTTCATCTACTTCACTATGAGCTCCAGCTAGCGGTGACGACTCCTCACTCTCGTGATGATGAAGCTCAGTTGATGAAGCAACTTCATCGGAAAAGCTTACATCTCCAGGCTGAGTGCTTCCATTGTTCTGTTCCAAATCCACTTCACTATGAGCTCCTGCTACCGTTGATGACTCCTCGCTCTCATGGTGATTAAGCTCAATTGATGAAACAACTTCACCAGAAAAGCTTAGACCTCCGGGATGCTCCCCATTGCAATATCCATCCTCATTTTGAACCCCTCCATTGTTTTGTTCCAAAGAATATTTGTCTTGATCAACTTCGACCGCTGGTGATGACTCTTCATTTCCATGGTGTGTGAGCTCTCTAGAAAGTTCACTGGAAAACCTTATTTCTCCAGACTGCTCCCTATTGCTATCCTTTATTATTTCATTCTGATCACTCTCACAGTTTTTGTCCAATGGCAGTTCACCTAAGGAAGTAAGTGTTTCCTCTTGACTTAGGCTTCGAGCTTCTTTGTCCTCAGCTACATGCTCTAACTCCTCTTTCTGGGCAGTCTCTGTTTCATGCACGTCCTTGGTGTCATTTTTGAGTTTTTTAGCTGTACGAAAATACAGGATTCAGAATTAGGATAGATCAATTCAAATAAAAGAAAACTATTTGAGATAGATTTGGAAGCAGCAGAACAACATCTTTAACTTAAGTTGTAAGGATGCCCTCCAACCCCAAAAAAAGTTTCCAATAAAAGAAGCGAAAGGGAAGAAAAAAAGTTAAATGACTTAAGTAAATGAACTATCCCTTCTCCTTGCATAAGCCATGTCACTGATAGACCATCCTTTCACTAATGGTTGCCAAAAAGTAACTAACAGTTAAAAGAATGTTATTTACCTTGGAGAATTGTGCCACATCCTCCACACTGGTACACGGGAATGTTTGCATACTCCCGGAGAACCCCACGGCACCTAGGACATCTAACTCGCCGAACTTCAATAGTCAACTGGCCGGTCATGTTCCTATAATTTTCTGGCCGCAATCAAACTATGATGGGCCTTAAACCAACAAATATCCAGCTGCAACCATGAACAGCACCCATGTTGAAGATTAGAAGGCTCCAACTATCTGCGTCCACAAAGAAAGACAATTCAAGCGTGCATTAGGAACAATGAAAATAATCAGAACAAAGATGGCTTAATTGCATGATTACGAGATAGTAATAAGCAAATCATATGGTAGACTACAGATGAACTACATGAATGTGGCTGACTAATGCACTGTCGCCAAATAGCACTAAGATAATTATTAAAACTTGCTGCTTTAGCAATATGAATGCCACTTGGTACAGGTATGCAAAAATTTCCATAGAAATTTTTGTATCAAAATTTAAGATATCCCTTCCAATCCAAAATAATGCATAAGGTATAATGGGAACAAAAAACAAATGAGATGATTCATATTGTACTCTTCAGAGATACAATGAGCAACTGAAATGCTGGATATAATTACATGTACTGGTAACAGAAGCCTTACCTGCATGGATTTGGTTGACTTCACGAGGCATCACAATATGGTAACCCTCGAAGAATGTTCAGTTGCGCAAAAGCACCAAGTAAACAATAAGAACTTGTTTCTTTGGTAGTATAAATATCACTTTGGAAAGAATGAGGTATGAATTACAATCGTGGTAGAAGTATGTATGCATCAAAATTTAGTATTTTCCTCACCATCTAAGATATTGTAACTACAATTTTCAAAGTGCAAGTTGCCATATCACAGCAGGTAGCTAAATTCTTAATCCCTCAAAGAGCTACAAGGTGGTCAGAGTAGGAAAGAAAGGACACGGGTAGACCATGGAACTACATGGTATAGTAAAGACAAATCAGGGGGCAGATCGAGTAAAATCCTAGTTGGGAAAGGTATAGCTGGGGGCTCTGCAGCCTCATAAACCTACCAAACCACTCCCATGCATATGAAAGGAAAAGGAAATCATGCATGTTATATAGGACTAAAGGAACAAGCCTCATGAACTGAGGGAAGAAACCCAACAGAATACACATTGACTGAACCCATTAAAAAGCTTAAGAGGTTAATAAGGAGCAAATAGTAAGTACCAATAAATAGAGATGAACTTGGCAACAAAATTGAGAAATGAAATAAGTAATGGTAATTCTAGCACTGCAATCAAAGTTTGAAAAGCCACTTTAAATACAAAAGATTTCCTGTATTGTTATTCACATGTAGCACCCCTTTTTTTGTTTTTTGTTCAGCATTCATGCTTAGTACATTTTTATCCCCTCCATTGTATTTTTTATTGTTTTGGTAAGTTTTGGTTTTCTTTTCAATTGTATGTCAATCAGTAGAATGGTTTAATTTGAAAACAATCACTTTTCATTTTCCAGTTTTCTGAAGTTAACTTCATTTGTACGCTAAACCAATCTCCCAACACAGACTTGTGCTAAACACATTAGCAGTATTGACTAGATTTTAGGAATATTTTTTTCTTTTCTTTCTTCTTGTCCTTCTTCTTCTTCATTTTTTTTTAAGTCAAATATACGCAACTACGTTCCCTGTGGGGATGAGGATATGTACTTTGAACATGTCCCTTCGAGGGTGGTGAGAGATCCAACTCAAGCTAACAGCTCGTGGTAGGGACAACAAAAGAAAGTTTGTAAAGTTGCTTTTAATAAAATTGCCATTCAACTAGTGGAGTTGTTAGGGGCCATTCCATCCCCTTCCCCCACCCCAAAAGGGGAATGGGGGATTGAACAAATGGTTTCAGCATCTATGCTAACGCAGAAGGTGGCATAGGCTACACAGCATGTACACTGACACGGGTACTACGGATACGGGTACGAACACGAGACATGACAATTTTATTAAAAATATAAGGACACAGACACAGACACATACACATACACTGCGAGAATACGACAAAAAATATATGTTCTATATATTTTATTAACTATGTATATAAATGCAACATCTACAAACCATCAAAAATATGAAAAAATAATACAAATTCAACATGAAAAACACGTTAAATCCACAATTTAAATCATAATTTAACATAAAACATGATGAAAACAAGTTTACAATTTGTATTTGTAATGTATTTCAAATGGGTTTAAGTAATAGATACTGGGCGAGTCCATTAAAAAGTAAATGAACAAAAATTTAGAACACGTGTCCATGTCCGAGACGTGTTCGATGCGGATACGGCTCCCTTTTAAAGTGTCCATTCTTTCTAGTGCATAGGTTTATTTGTAGTATGAAGTAGACATGAATTCCTTCGTTAACCATTGAAAGCATTTAGAAAATTAATATGAAAACCCGGCATGTTGGTATTTTCCTAGATCTAACCAAGGGAATCAAGTGATCTCTCATTAAACATTGGAACCCATAACATTTTGTTGACTAGGTCCAAGATAATAAAAAAAATGACTCCAAAAATCAACTAGATTGGCAAAACACAGAGATTGGGCAAATTAAAGTATAAAGGAACTCACAGAAAATTGGTATCCGATGTAAAATCATCAATTCATCATCATAGAAAACAAAGGCCATATTAAAAGGATGAGCAAGTAGTGAAACAAATTGCTACAAAACAGAGGCAAATTAAAAAAGAAAAAGAAAAAAGAGTCCTATTGGTCACAGCCACTGCAATCCGGCGCGCACACACAGAGCCCAATAATTTACAATAGGATACGAATAATATAATAAGGAGAAAGCGGACAAGAACTAAAGAATTAAAAAAGAAACAGAGATTTGTAGCTTAAAATTGAAATAAAATTACAGAACACCCACAGAAAACAAAGTGTGAGGCCAATTCAAACTGACTAACAAGATCCAAACCAACCAGGACTACAGTATATTTACATACTTCTACAGGAATACTCACATATATGTATATATATGTATAGCTAGGAAAGGAAATGAGAGGAATTTGTGCTTGGAAAGACGAACCTCGCGAGAAAGAACGAGAATGAGTAATTCTTGAAAATCGTAACGTCGCCGCAAAGTCTAAGATCTTCTTGTTCTACCACTGCTTCCCTCTCTCTTCTCTCTCAAAATCTAAAGCTTCGAGTTTGGGAAGAAGCTTGTGAAGCCCTGTTTCGAACTCTTGAATCGTTATCTGACTGATGAAACTCTTTCTCCTCCTTGCTTTTCTTTTCACCACGCCACACCACTGTAGAGAGAGAAACAGAATTCTAGTGAGAGAGAGAGGAAGGCGAAAATTGAAGTCAGCGCCCAGGCTATTTAAAAGCCAGAGTGCTGACGTGTGCGAAAGGCTGCTTACGTCATAGCTTTCCTCACCAGACTCTCTCGCGAAGCCAACGGTAACTTTTTGTTAATCATAATTAGGGAAAAAACTAAAGAATAATCATCATTAACAAATAGATAGTCGCCCATTTATGGCAATGCATGCTCATTCCACCACTTCATTAGTCATTGAGGATCGATAAGCAAAATTTTTATTTTCATATTTAGGTCCTTAGATAAGGGAAAAATTCGTACCCTTGACCTTTTTATTAAAAAATTATCAAATATTAACTTATTGAATTAATGATCAAAAGAGTAACATTTAGCATTTCAAGGTCATAGCCAAACGCACAAGTTTTGAGTTAATGATCATAGTTTTAAATTTCCTCGATATATTCTAATATCCCTAGATACATTAATATTAAGAAAAATCACGATTAGGTCCAAAATTATTTGGAGATTTAGCAAAATAAATAGATTCATAGTTTTAAATTTTCTTGATATATTCAAATATCCCTAGATGCATTAATATTAAGGAAAATCGCAAGCAGGTCCAAAATTGTTTGGAGATTTAGCAAAATAAATAGATTCAGTGAGAACGATATAATTTATTTATAATATAGGGTGAGGTAAATATAGATAAATAAAAATAATAAATAATAAATTTTCAAAAATCTTAGGACATCTGTCCCACTCGCCCCTTTCATCTCTAATAATGGGTGGAGTACATGAAAATAATATTTTAAAAAAATTAAATAGCAATTGGTCAATTGAATAATCAAAAATATTTGTGATACATCAAAAGAAAATAAACGACAATAGATAGATAACTATTTTAAGATACATAAAAAAATACTTAAATATGAGAAAATATGAAATATAAGGGTTGGTAATATATGAATATTTTTCACTCAAAGGTTTAAGCTACATTTCTATTTTCTATAAAATTTAGAATCTGATATACGAAAAAGGCAAAAAGAAAAAACTAGAGAGATACTTTTTGACTGGGAATTTTTTTGGTTTTTTCCAGAAACTCAGCATTAAGGTTGACCAGTGGTAATAGTTGACAGCTGTGAGGACGCCAGGTGGCGGGTTGTTGTCCAGGCAATACGAGCGGTTAAAAGTCACACCACGGCTCATTGGCATCTTCGTGAGGGTAGGGGTTGGGTGGGTCCAGTTGATATGGTGACCGGCTGGGGCCCAGAAGGAGGTGAAGAGTAAATGCTGTGCAGCAGCCCAGAAAGTGTTGGGAAGGCAAAAACACATGATCTGGCCCATTCACAACATGCCACTTGGCATCTCTTTGATGACATTTCTTTTCTTTCGTGTCAGATACTCATTGAAAGTTTCCAATAAAAGCCAATGGTGTGTACATGTTCAGTATGTATTCTTTTTTCTACTTTTATTACCTAAAGGTGTAGTAATTTAATTTGCATTTCTTTGTACCCCTTTTAATATCCTATCTCAACTTATTTTAGGGTTTTTTTTAATGCAATAGGTTACATTCGAAAAAACATTCAATGTAATATTGATGCTATATTATTTTGTTGTTGTAAAATCATAAGTTAACAAATTTAAATGCCCTGTTTCATAGGAAAAAAAATAAGTTTGACTTGAGCATATGATTTCGTGTGCAACTACTGTTATAATGCAAAAGAAGTAATTTAAAACCAAGCTTTCTTTTGCAAACGTTGCATCAGAGCAGTTATCAAATAGTGTCAAAATCATACTGAAAATCTGTCCTTCCAAATCGTTTTCATATTGTTTACCTTTAAGCAAGCATATCAAAAGACATGAATTTTCTTAATTTTGCCAATCATGCATGTACTCAAGAAAAACAAGAACAAAAGAAAAAATGTCAAAGAAACTCAAAAATTATTCTTGATTCACCTCTCATAAATGTAATAAGTCCTTTGCTAAGTGAGTTCAAAGACACTTATCAAATTCACCTAACAAAATAGACCCACTGTGTCGACGCAAGGGTAACAATTTTTATTCAAGAAAACATTCTCTTTCTTCTTTTGAAAGAACTCATTTCAAGATATTAGATTCAACGGATGGTACAAGTACTTCTATCTCCTTTGAAATAATCGATCAATCAATTAGGGTATTAATTGACAGCTTTGGGTTTTGAATACCAAGAAACATCCAAACATGGCCCTATTGATTCTAAAGAAACTGGAAGCCATAACCATTAGGCCAAGGAAAGTATGATGAAATCTTGACAAACTAGAGTCTTCATTGCTATAAAATATTTTCATAGGTTGACTTCTAGGTGAGTAAAATGTCCAATACGCTGAAAACTTGAAAAAAAAACAAAGCTGCATTTATCATTATCATAGATGCAAACTAACCACTTCATACCAATTCATAGTAGTTTATGATGAAATCTCTTGCCCATTTAGAAAAATCAATGCTCTCAAATGTTCATTTTCAAACTACTTTAGCTTTCCTTTGACCAAGCAATGCTCTCAAATGTTCACAACTTATGCAAGACTTGATCAAGACTTCCACAGGTTCAAAGATTATCCCTTGAACTGCTAGGTCTGAACCATGACAAAAGTCAAACACAATGGTATAAGAAAAATGACTTTCAGCAAGTCAGACACCCAATTAAATCTTTACTCTAACGAAGAAAAAATATAGGTCAAACCCTAAATAACTACATCGCTAGCAGAAGGAAACAGCCCTGAAGTTCTATGACCGAAAATGGTGCTCTAAAATTCTTGTCAAAGAAGCTTTGTTCGCAACTACGCTGTAACATAGATACGCGGGATGACCTTTCAATGGCATAATGAAAGTCAGACACCCATACAATTTTACTCTTATGAAGAAAAATTTTAGTCAAACCAGAGTAATTACATCATTAGCGGATGGAATATTTGTGAAGTTCTATGACTGAAGCTGGTGCTTTAAAAACCTGGTCAAACTACAATTCAATCTGCTTCAAAGAAGCTATGGTCGCAACTACAGTGTAGATACAAAGGGTTGACCTCTTCACCAATGGTACAAGGAAAATAACTTAATTTGTCAAATCAGTCAGACAATGAAAATGCTGTTCTTGCAAGGAAAAAAAATGGAAGTCAAACCTAAACAATTGTTGAAATATTTGATATAAAATAAGAACAAATATTTACTTGCTCAAATTCATAGAGGTTTGAATGAGATAATGACCTCTAAAGTAGGTACCATGAGTATAGTTTTAGGTAGAACTAAAGGTTTGTTCCACATTAATTTTCTATGAAAAAAATGATAAGTATATAAAGTCTAAGTTTAAAAATAGATTTGGGTCCAAAGGGGCACCCTACTTTTGTGAAAGGAGGAGGACTTATGAAACTCATGGATTGACCCAATAAACCACACGCGCGCACGCCGCCGTCCGCCGGTTCGGATGTGGTTAATATTAAAATGGCTTGGGCCAGTTTAATATTTTTTTAGACGGGGTTAAACCATACTAATGTGGACCAGGTTGAACCGAACCGGTTCAAATTAATTTCCAACTATTGCGACCCTTCCTAAGAATGCAATTAAACGATGCCAGTGTGGACCGAGTTGAACCTAACCGGTTCAAATTTAAATTCCAACGGTTGCGACCCTTCCTAAGGGTGCATTTGGCTAACACTGTTTCGAAGGGGTGCAATTCTTTCTATAAATAAAAATATTCCCCCTCGGAAACAGATATAGTTTTGGACAGTTTTAAGACAACTTTTCCGTCTCTCTCTCTCTCTTTCTTGGTCTCCAACGACGACGTTCATGCCCAGATTCCGACGACATTCGTGCGCATCTCAGGCGAATTGCTGTCCAGTTTCCGACAACTGTTCCAAGCAGATTCTGATTGTTCAATCAGTCCTTTTACATCTTCATCTCTGTCTTAGAAATTCTGTACGAATTTCTACCCATGATTCATCAGGTTAATTTTTTATTTTACCGGTCATGTTTCCATATGATTATATATATTCTGTGTGATGAATTTCTATAGAAATTCTATCATTTTCTTCTGTGTTTCTGTAATGAATTTCAATGTTAAAATTCTACAGAATGTCTGCAGCTTTTCTGTATAAAAAATGCAATATATTCATTATCATATCATGTTGATTTTATCATAAACATCGTAAGTTTCTGTATGAAATTAAATGTCATAATTCTGTGTAGAATTAAACAAAAATTCCTCACTATTTTATATCATATATGTTGCATTCATTCTATACATTAAGAGAGTAAAATCAAAAGGTTATTCAATGAATCTTAAATATTGTAATGTTACTTATTCAAAATTGTGATTATTTTATCCTAAAGATAGACGTCCGTTCATCCCATGAACAAGTACTTATGTGGGAGACGAATCTGTCTCAAGCCGAAAGTGTGTAACACTCGATTTAATCTCCCTTTTATCGCATATTTTATTATTTCATCATATATGACTTATTGAATATATCATATTACGTTATTTTATACATATTATTTAATATTGTTAATTTCACTTTTTGATGAATACATGACAACAATATTATTATGTTTCATTTCACTTTATTATGACTACAGTTTATATGAAAAACATTATACAGCATATTTGTCCTACAGCTATTACATCACTAGCAAAGGGAATCATCTATGAAGTTCTATGACTGACTGGTGCTCTAAAATCCTTGTCCAAGTACAATTCAATCTGCTTCAAAGCCATGCTTGCAACTATCAGTGTAGATACCCAGGGTTGACCTATTCACCAATGGCCTGGTGTCTTAGAGGGCCACTGCAATATCCAGTAAAATGCATGAATTTTAAACACAGCTAGCTCAAGGCTTTATAAACCTGAAGTCAAGGACAATGTGAAGCATTACTGTTCCTGAAGTTCAAAGTTCAATACTAGCTTTTATTTTTCTAGGGTTGCCTCCAGAACTTTCAGTTCAGCCGAGGAACGTAGAGCAAATCAGCCATTTGAGCAACAGTTGGTCTCTGAAGTAATAAATATATGATAAATAAAAGGCCCATTTAGAATTATAAATTCTGAAATAGTACCATCTAGTCCAATGTGATTACAAGATGAAAAGAAACACAGAAGGTCCAAAACTTATAGCGGATATATATAAGGGAGATATGTATAAGGGTATCCATAAAGACATGAAACTATCACTAGGACTTACTAAACTTAGGAAGCCAAAACTGCATGGCGCTTATGCCCAATAAATGCTTGCCGAAGTTCTTGATACCCATTCCTGTAATGCTCCAGTGAGAAACATAGCTGCCGTATAGCCTCCCTTTTCTCCTCAGCTCTATCTGAGATCACAGCTCTCTGCATAACCACCTCTTTCTCCAGGTCTCCCAATCTTAGTCTTAGTTCATCAACTAACTCCCTTGCACCCTCACCCCCAACGATCAGCTCCACGCATTCTATATGCATCTGACGAACTTGTTCCTCCAGCTGTTGGATCTGGTTGTCTCGAGAACTCATTTCTGCAATGAGTTTCTGTACCTTAGTGCGAACCCTGCCATTCTCTGCCTTAAGAATATTATGTTTCAGTTTTAGCATGTCAAGCTTTTTATTCAAATCTTCCATAAGTTCAGCTCTTTCAGCAATATCTGCCTTCAATCGTTCAATTTCACTCCACAAACTAATCTCTTGGGCTTCATGCAAACATTTCATTTCCTTTTTCTCAGCTTCACATTGCCTGATCTCCTTTTCCAAGGATCTGCTTCGCAGTTCTGATTCTTCGACCCTTGCCCCTATGAGAGCCAGTTGTTCTGATATAATAGAAACATCAGATTGGAGCTTTGCTTTCTCCAGAGAGAAGGCTTTTTGGGTATCACGTAATGCAACATTCAAGTCCTTGATCTCCTGATCACGTACTGATACTTCATCTTCTGAAACCTTAAGCTTTTCTCCAGTTTTTTCTAACTCATCAACCAAAGTCCCAATCTTGCGGCTGGAATCTGAAACCTGAGTTTCCAACTCAGCTACTTCCCTTTGTAGCTTTAAGACCCTTGTTTTCTCCATTTCAAGGTCAGCCTCTCCCATCTTGAGATCTCTTTGTGCTGATTCAAGTTGAGCCTGCAAATCACCAATAAGCAGCGTAAAATCTTCGTTCTTCTTAAGCTCACCCTTCAACCTTGCGACCTCTTCTTCAGAAAGCTGAAGCTTTTTATTAGACTCCTTCAATTCTTCCTCATAGTTGGTGACTATTTTTATCAAAGTTGCATAATCCCCATTCTCTTGTACGTCCAGCTCATCATCCGCATTCTCTTTCTTGGTCAATTCGACCTTGTCTTTCATGGTTGGAAGCTGAGTCTCCCTTTCAATAATCTTTTGGTATAGCCTTTTGCCATCACCAGTCACATGTGGGTTTGAATGCTTGTTGATGGAGGAATCAAAAGATTCTGACTCAGAACCTGATGCGGATGATGAAGATTCAGACCCTTCCTTCAGAGAGAGATTAGAGCTACCACCACCAGAGCTTAGGAATAAATCAAAGCCCATAGCTTGCTGTCCAAATTTGTTCAGGCCCAACTTCTGATCAGGAGTGTCCAAGGGAGAGTCTTGGCCAGAGCCAGAGTGAGAAATGAAAGAATTCTGCATTTGGAGCACTGATGGCACATTCTTACGTAATTCTTCAGTCAAATGATCACAGTGCTCAGCCAGCAAGCTATACATGCGGTAGAATCCCTCTACATGAGCAATCATCTCCGGCTTCCTCTCATTATGCATCCCAGCCTTGTTTGCAAAGGAATCTCCATCTTCTTCAATCAATTTTAGCATTGCTTTGACACTCTGATCCACCTCTGTATTTGAGAAAAAAGTCTTCATTACTTGTCAGAACTTTTTTTTAAAGGACATTATCATTGAGAATTTAACTTCTATTGATTACCACATACTACAAAAAGGCCAAAGTTCTGCATTTTTCAAAGCCTATCAAGCAGCAGAAATGTATATAACTTCAGAACAGAGCACAAAATTGCACTACATAAACACATTAGTCCATGTATGCTAAATTAATTCAATAACCTCAATATAAAATGAAACCTTATATTACAGCTGCTCATGGCCACATAAAGTTCATCTCACAAGTCAAAATAAACCCTAATATGTAATGAACTACTACATTTGCAATATTATTGCTGTCTTTCAGTCACCACTGGCCTTCAAATGAACAATTATGTGGTATGGAATGATAATTGGTTAACTTTTGTCTCATCATTGAAAGAATGGTTAGACTAAATACATAGTCTTCTAATGGAAGCATAATATATAAAGCTAGTAAAATGGGTTAAGATGTTAGACTAATTCCTGTACAAGGTTTAAGTGAAAACAAGATAAATCTAGCTACTGACCCTTGAGATTTTCTGCAAGCCATTTAGTATTTTTGGGACTAATGTGACTGTCCCACAACCATGAATGTGACTTCTCTGACTCCATGCCTTTCGTATTTACCCTCAAACTGACCTGGAGTATTCTAGCAGGATAAAAAACCACAGTTAGTGTAATTTGAAGTCAAGAAACACATAACTTACAATTTCTTCCATGTGTTCAAAAAGTGGCAAGTACCTTTGATATTGCAGTGAATAAACCATGAAAATGTGTAACCTCAAAAAATATGATGGGACAGATTAACTAGCAGGAAAAATGTGATACAAAACCTTCTTCCCCTAACCCACCTACTCACCCAAGAAAAAAAACAAAAAAACAAAGGGCAAGCATAATCATCCAATATAACTAGGATTTGAGATGTTCTTCGAAAGATGAAAAACCATCATCCATCATAACTACATTCAGTATTAGAGACAATAGATGCAGCTGTGTAAAACCAATGACGAAAGAAACAGAAAGTGAAAGTGAGTTCAAATGCACACACATAGCAGCATTAATTGAAACTTGAAAGTCAACCAGATGATTATTGGTTTTGTTCAGGCACAACAAAATCCACTGAATCTTAGAATAGTATGTGTTGATTGCAGTCATATTCATGACTCACCCTATACAATGACAGATTTGCAATTTATATGATGACCTAAAGGACAGAACATCACAAACCTAATAGTTAAGGGGTCCATTTTAAAGAACTTTACATGGTGTGAGTAACAAATACCGTGTGGTTTTGAGGTTGAACTTGTCTGTAACTACATAACTTAGGACTCTTGAATCATCCAAAAACTTTCATATTTCACCAGCACAACCTCCTTGTTCAGGACAACATTTTGGTTGTATGAGCCACTTCAATAATCAGATCATGGCAGATGCTCATTTACACAGCCTAGAAACCTTGTATCAAGTAATACATCTCAGTGACTTCAAGCATATAACAAAATGTGACTGTGTTGAGGCAAGCAAAGAATCAATACACAGGCTACTTAGGGCATAATAGAATGTTTGACCACTTGCAGATGCAAGCATAGTTTCTACTTTCTACAGCCATAGACATGTCACAGATGAAATAAACACAGGGCATTCAAGCCTGTTATAGTGTAAATTGGTCTAAGCTTAGAGCCAAATTAAATCTTCAAAATTATGTTTAGGATGACCATGATTAAAGTTAAAATTTATCCCAAAAACATAGGGTCACCCACAAGTAGTTCATTCCTAAAACTTCTTAAAAAAGCATGAGTGCAATGATGTTATTTTGATGATCCCCATCAGTTTATCTAAAATCAAAGCTAAAAAAATAAGAGCATAAAATGCCAACCCCTGGTGTCAGCCAATTGTAAAATTGGAGATTCGTTTATCCCCCATCTTATCCCTCTAGCAGTTATTACTACCCCATTAACCATATCCTTTACAACAACAATATGGTTACATAACAACATTTTTTTAAGTGCCAGAATATACCATTGGCCTCATATCATTTAGCCTAAAAAATTGTGTTAATTTAGCCCTTTGATGGGTGGTTTTCTCACCCCAACTTACACCATTTCATGCATACACAGAACTGACAGGTCATGGCAAAAGCATATAACTTGGCATCCCTTAGTTAGCACTTAGCAGACAATTAAACATTTGCAAATTATCTAATTGGGTTAATGTTAAAATATCAAAGCACATCACTAAAACATTGAACTGCCTGATTAACTTCTTGGTATGACACAACTGTGAATTCGAGCAATAAATAAAAATTGAAAAAGCGAACACATCAGCCATGATTCAGTAGCGAGACTGGGTGCATTCGTTTCATTTGTGCTGATTGATGGCTTACACTTAGCACCCCACCGATCATAAGTGTCCAATTCTTGGGACCCTGATGTAAAATGGCTATGAGAAGAAAGAGAAATTGCCCTTTATCAAATGAAATCAATAAGAGCTTATTACCCAAGTAACAGCAACCTTTCTATTACCCACAGTTAGTCCTCCGGATGTCAATGCTGGAAGTGGGGACTGGAGACAGTCCTGACCTTCAGCATTGATTGCAACAAAGAGCTGCTCTAAACTGTGTTCTCACGCTTGGCGCTCTGAGCTTTTACTACATCATCACATTCCAGTTACGATGCTCCCACAAGTCTACCCCTAGCATAGCATGCTATAGACTTTGTGATGCACCACATTGGGTTTCTATTGGCCTAGTAACATTTATTCAACTATATTATCACATCCTTTTAGGATGGCAAGCACTATTAAATTTTAGTTTGGAGGTATACAAGCCCACATGGCTACAGGCCAAGTCATCGCCATTTCATCTCTACATTCCTCCACCACCAGCATACCCTCCACGTGTCAGCCTCATCAGCTGGCACCTGAGCCAATGGGAATTTGCTACGTGTCCGGTCAAAGAAAAAAGACATTGTAAACTTCCATCAATTCATACGCTTAGTTTTGGTATTAGCCTCCCAAAAACAGAATTAATAGGTGAAGACTATGAACACGGGTGTGCATATAAATAAAAATATATATATATATATAATCCATTGTACATTTCTCTCTCTCTCTCTCTCTCTCTCTCTCTCTCTCTATATATATATATATATATATGCATTGAAATGCCGAGAGGCATTTGAATCAAGAAGAAGAAGAAGATCAGCAGACTAACCTTTATTTCGGAGTAAAGTTGAGAGATGGAGAGAAGCTACAGTACCTGAAAATAAACTAAAATTGGCAGCGATCTGAGATTTTGAAGTGTGGGAAGCAAAGGGATCAGAGGGGAAAGAGAGCGAGTGAGGTGGCTTTGAATTAAAGACAAACAACAAAATACCCAGACTCCAGAGAGGCAATTTAAGGGCGTCATGTTGCCGCCTTTCCTGTCTACTACTTTTATGACGAAATTATCCTCCACTTTTTTTTGGACATTATTGCCCTCCTCTTCAATTATATTACATTTGTTGCGGTTAGCTTGAACGAGAAATAAAATGTAAAACGAATCAAGATCATTTCATTATATTACCAAATCAAGTTTGAATACACTTCAAGGCCCAAGAATTTTATAAGCTCGGCTCGATAAATTGATATGCACAAAAAAATTAAATTATTCAAAATCGATTCAAAAGTTAAACAACTCAAGTTTAAATACATTTTAAAGCTTATTAAGGTTATCAAATTTAACTTAAACTACTCATTACTCAACTCAGCTTATTTGCTTATAGACTTATCCATAAATTGCTATCATATCGTTAGCATTATTACGATTATTATTTGTAATCACGTGGAATGCCAACAAAATTATGGAGAAGTGTATAAGAGTTCTGCTAATTCAGGGGGTTATGTAGGACATTTTTATAGATGAGTTGGATTTTTGGAAGACAACATATATTTCTATAAGGTTGTTTTTGTAACTCTGCTACTAAATAATGGCGCCGAAAAGGGGGACCCGCCCCAACTGCCCGCGCAATTGCTGGAAACAATGGCGGGAAAATTAAAACAGTTTTAAACAAAAACCAATTTATGGGTATTGACGTTTGCCCAATCTCACCGTCTTTGGAGTTTTGTGTGAATAAATTGACACCATGAAAGTCCAATTTTCATATAGATTTGGTACCCCTAATTAACTACTCACACAGTGAAAAGTTATCATAAACTTGAGCATATGGTCCTTATTTTCAGGTTCGATATTACAAAAAAAAAAACAAAAAAGGAAATTTATACCTTAGTGAGCCAATAAAGAAAAACAGAGAAAAGATATGGATTTGTTTTTTAACACATAGTATTGGAGTGATTTCTCATTGCTGTCATAATAATTCTAATTCTTCATTTGTAGGGATGTAAATTCAGCCCGAGACCTATGGGCCGCCCTAGCCCATCGAGCCAAAGTCCGGTCCAAGCCCAAGCACCCTATAGGCGGGCTTGGGCCCCCCTTCTAAAAGTCCGAGTCTGGCCCAAATCTAGCCCGCGAGCCCAAGTCCAAGCCCGTCCCGAGAGCCCGAGTCCAAACTCATGAAACCCCTTTTTCCCAAATGGTTCTTTCCCTTTCAAATTCAATTTGATTTTTTTTTTTAAACACTCCACACCTATACCTGTGACTCCTCCTTTTCAAATTTATTTTTCTTAAGCACGTTTATTAATTTTATAAATGTAATTGTATAAATAATTTACCTTAGTTAGTAATTCTTATTAATTATATATAATAATAAATGTAAGTATAAAGTTTTTCTACATAAGTTCAAATAAATTAAATATATATAAGTTAACAAATAAATTTCTAATTCATAGAACAATAGTGTATAATTTATTATAACTAAATTTGTTAGTTTTAAAAACATAATTGTAAATGGGATTTTCGGGAAGGCCTATCCGATTACTTGAACCAATATCAATGAGCACAAACTGGCTGCAAAAAGGACAAAAAAGTTAGAATGGATCGACCCTCTTTGGGCTAATCACACTCCGACGATTAAGTTAGCAATCTTAATCAAGAATCAAATGAATAAAGACAGTGTATGCTTGAAATCAATTATCCATCCCTTACTCTTTGGGGCTTCAGTATTTATAGTGTAATCGATGGAGTGTTAACCCTTATATCTACCTTAAGGCCATCACGACCTACCTCGTAGACCACATCATTCGTCTCCGACTGATCGGACATGGGTCCAGCTTTACCGTCGTGCCAGAGGCGGTTGATCGGACGCGAGGGTGGATATCATGTGGCTAGCCGCTGTCGCATTAAATGCGGGTCATCTCCGCATTAAATGCTACGGTCATAGTATTACATGCTCTGATTATACCCGCAAATTGGGCTCGCTACATTGGGCTTGGGCCTGAGGTCAGCAATGCGAGCCTGGCCACACTTTTGACTACTTGGGCTGACCCGGAGTCCAACTTCATTCACTTAATTTTTATTAAGCCTAATTTCTTTGACCCACAATTGCCCCGTAACCCTTGTGCCTTCTCTGGTTTTTCAAAGGGTCAAGGGCTGCGTTGAGTCATTATGACGCTCCTCCAGGTGTGGTACTGTTTTGGTAGTTACTTGGCCACATGGATGGCACGGATTTAAAACCACAGCGATGAAACGACAGGGCATTGACAGTCGATGTGACGTTACGTTGTTAGGACGCGATTGTTACCGTTTCGGGCAAATAAACAAAGGGCAAGTATAAAGGAGGGTGCCTTTTTTGGTAACAGGCACTTGTTTGCTTTGTTCCTTTGTCTAAGAGTGCCCCTTGCTTACCCTTTCCACTGTAAGTTCCTTCTGCGCTCATTTCTTTTTCATAAAAATTTCCTTTCGACGATTGTACCCTGATGGCAACCTGTCTGAAAAAAATCCCCGATCAGATTGAGTTGGAGTCAATTACCGCCTTTAAGGCTAGGTATGAGATCCCTGATCAGATTGAGTTGGAGTTGGTAGACTCTGATGATTTTCGTATGGACGAGACTGAGAAGGGGATGCCCTTCCCGGTTATCGCCATTGTTGAGGGAGGGCTTAGGTTTCCCTTACACCCCCCCTTCAAAAGTTCATTTTCAAAAGTAAGGTAGTGCCTTCCCAACTCTCATCGAACATATATAGGATAAATTTTGAGATGCTCGAGCTTAATCAAGACCTGGGCGTGAACCTGGGGCTTGTCGAGCTCAACTACTGTTACACACTTTGCAAAGTAGGGGGCGATAGTTGGAAGGTGTATCTCCGGGCCGTTAATAATAGTAGGGAAATAGTAAAGTGTCTGCCTTCCTCTGGGAATGGTGTAGACGACGTTAGGGTTTGGGTATCTGGGCCTTGGGAGTTCGGCGACCTTCCTTCGGAAGAAAGACCGGCAATACGGTACCCTAGACTTGCTCAGGAGATAGGTTCGACGCAGACTTATAATTAACTTTCTCGATTTGTTTTACTTTACTTCTAACCTTGTCCTTGTCGTTCTTGTAGAAATGAAAAAGAGGTCAAAAGACGTCGCATGGGGAGTCAACTTCGCTAATCTGAATAAGCTCTTGGATTTTTGTGGTCAAGGCAAGTTGAAGGATCTTGTTCGAACTCCCCACATTTTGCTAAACTACCTAATCCGATACTCCTCGTTCACCGCAAAGATGGGGATCACACAGAGCGTCTTTGTGACATTGGCCGATCAGGGTGCAAAGGGGGATTTTGAAAAGATTCCAGTTGTTGCCATTGAAAAGGCATACGCCGCACGTCAAGTGACCATTGCTGCTCTGCCCCCATCTGACCCTATTGTGAGGAGTAGTAAATTCTTACAATTCGGTCCGGTTCAAACAGCTTGGCATCAACATCGGAGCCTTTAACCGTGCCCGAACGCCGTGTGAAGTTAAGCAAGAGGAAGCAGAGGGCTACCCCATCTCCCGACAAAGACGACGACATAGGCCCCAAGGAAATGATGTTTGTCGCGACGGGGAAGCCAATAAAGAAGATTGACACCGAAGCTGCCAAACCCCTGGCCAGGGACTTGGAGACTCCCCAGACCGAGGAAGTGGAGCCTCCACAGAAGAAGTCGAGCACTCGACAGCAAAAGAAGAAAGCCCCTGAGGTGGCCTCCCAACCACCCGCCCCAAAGAAGGCAAAGGTCAGCTCAAAAGGTGCCTCTGAAGAGCAGGAAAATTCCAAGACGGTGACCATCATCCTGAACATTCTAGGTCGGCAAAAGACGACTGCTGATTCTATGATCAACCAAGCAGAGGTGGCGTTGGGCGTTCTTCACAATGCTCTTCCGAAGAAGGATGTTGTGAAGCTGGGAAGTGCCAACGATCTTAACGTTTTTATGGGCGCTTTCTATGACTCTCTCTTGGTAACTAGTTCTTTCTTATCCCTTCAATTCTTTTCTTGATTCTTTTGACTCCCCATTCGAACGTGTACTCTCACTGTGTATGGCTGCCTCAACGCTATGGAAGCGATGAGTCATTTTTAGTCCCTTACTGAGCACTATCAGCGATTGATTGAAGAGCACAACCGATTGAAAAAGGAATGGCTTAACGCCAGTAAGGAGAGACTGCTGATGAAGAAGAAGGTTGAGGAAGCCATGGCGGAGTTGAAGATGGTTACCGCTGACTTCGAGAAAAGGGATAAAAAGGTCGGCGAACTACTGGAAAAGAACAAGGTACAGTCTGTGGGGCTATTTCAGGCCAAAACTGAGTGTGAAGCACTCCAAGCCGAGGTGGCCAAACTGAAGGGAAAGGAAGAGATGGTAATGCAAAGAGGTGCTATCTGGCAGCCTAGGAACTAGCTATTAAGATGGCAGACCTGAGCCGGACCATCTTCCGGGAAGGTTGGAACGGTGCCCTTCTAGTTACCAAGTTGGAGAAGTCTTCTGACGTGTGGAAGTTGTGCCCTGATTACTTCGACATGACAGAGGACGACTTCGTTGATCCTGAGAAGATGATCGCCAACGCTGAACAAAAGAGACAAGTGGCTCAGGAGGCAGCTGATAAACAAGCCAAAACTGCTGCCGACCCGCCAAAAGCCACTGATGAAGCTTCTAGAGAGAAATCGGCTGAGCCATCTGAAAAGTCGGCAGAGATCATAACTAGTAATTAGCTTTTTTGTATTCCTTTTCTTGTTTTTTTTCTTTCTTTATGTAATCAGTCATTTCGTATTAATATAAGACTTTTTGTGCTATACTGAGTCTATCTTTAGTTTTTGCCGTTTTATTAGAAGTTATAAATCTGCCAATATGAATGTGTTGAGAAGAACTAAGTTCAGATTTTGATTTGTGCTTGTGCATCTGCCTTACTTGGGTAGGACTATTTCTAGTCATCTTTGATTTGATTTTTTGCTTTAGAATTTTTGGCCCTTATTGGAAGACACCAAGTTTTTACACTTGATTTTTTGTGATCTTCATTGGCCGAGCTATCCAACTTGAACAAAACTAAGTTTTTACACATGATTTTTTGTAACCTTTATTGGCTGATCTGTCCAACTTGGATAGGACTAAGTTTTTACACTTGATTTTTTATGACCTTCATTGGCTGACTTTTCCAATTTGGATAGGACCAAGTTTTTACACTTGGTTTTTTGTGTTCTGGAGTGGCATCAAATGAGCAGATTTGTTTGAAAGATGTCAGATTTTATTGATCTTATCAAGTGTCAAAAAAACATCGTTGAGTAGATACATCATACGTTAGTCAATTTCTACTGATAAAATTTCCTCAGATTGTTTGCGTTCCATGGTCAGGGTAGTTGTTTCCCGTTTTTAACAGATTTCAGTTGGTATGCCCTCACGTTGACTTAGGACGCCACTCTGTAGGGACCTTCCTAGTTGGGGCCGAGCTTTCTATTTGCAGGATTCTTTGTTGCCCCTAATACCCTTCGTAGGACTAAGTCTCCTGGTACAAAGGATTTATGCTGAACCCGTTTGTTATAAAAACTACTTAACTGCTGATGATATCTAGTGAGCTTAACTAGGGCAGCCTCTGTGTTTTCTTCTGCAAGATCAAGGTCTCTGGCTAAGGTCTGGTTGTTAAGCCTAATGTTGAACACTGCCGATCTGATTGTTGGTAGCCCTACCTCTAAGGGTATAACTACCTCCACTCTGTAAGCCAAAGAAAATAGGGTTTCTCCAGTAGACCTTCTCGAGGTAGTTCTATAGGACCATAAGACGCTGGGTAGTTGTTCCACCCATTTTTCTTTAGCCTTTTCCAGTCGTTTCTTTATCTCGTTTAGCATTATTTTGTTGGAAATTTTGGCTTGCCTGTTGCACTACTGATATGCCGATGTTGAATAGTAGTTCCTGATTCCGAGCTCCTCATAAAATGAGCTAAACAGGTTGCCATCAAATTAGGTGTCGTTATCTGAGACAAGTGCACGAGGTATGTTGAACCTTGTTACTATGTTTTTCTAGCCGAATCTTTTGGCGTCAATTTCTCGGATGATTGATAAAGGTTCTGCCTCCACCCACTTGGTGAAGTAGTCTGTCACCACAATGAGAAACCTTTTATTGCCTGGAGCTCGGGGTAGAGGCTCGATTATGTCTAGTCCCCACTGGGCAAAAGGCCAAGGGCTAGTTATAGTTGCGAAATCCTCAACGAGTTGATGTATAATTGGAGAGAATTTCTAACAATTTTCACATCTTAGTACGTACTAGGCTACGTCTTTTTGCATATAGGGCCACCATTATCCTAGTGAGATAGCTCGATGGGCTAATGACCTCCCGCCGACGTGACTTCCACAGATCCCTTTATGGATTTCAAACAGGACGCCCTGCGCTTTGTTTGGGTGGACACAATATAGGTAGGATTCCGTGAAAGATCTTTTATAGAGTTCTTTGGTTGGTGAAAACCAGTATCTGAGGGCTTTGTGTTTGACTTGCCTGGCTTCATTCTTGTCCTCCGGCAACTCGTTTGTGTCAAGATAAGAGATAATTGGGTCCATCTATGATGGTCCTAACTGTTCTATAGCCGGAGCTTGCTCTTCTTCATGAAATATGCTTGGTCTAGTTAAGGTCTCCACATAGATTGTTTTTTTTACTCTTACTTTAGGGTTGTTGCTAATGTAGCCAAGGCATCGACATGAGAGTTGTTGTCGCGGTTGATCTAGAGGAGTTTATACCTGCTGAACTTGGTTAGCAATTTCTTTGCTTTTGCTAGGTACTGCGTCATTCTATCATTTTTTGCCGCGTATTCTCCGGTGATCTGATTAACCACTAACTGGGAGTCTAAATAGATGATGATCTCGGCAATTTTCAGTTTAGTGGCTCGGCATAGTCCAGCGAGCAGGGCCTCGTATTCAGATTCAATGTTAGAGGCAGTGAACTCAAGTTTGATAGCCTATTCAATTATTGAACCGTCTGGTGTAATGAGCATTATGCCCGATCCTACCCCCCGATCATTGGACGCTCTGTTGAAAAAGAGTTTCTAATGATCATTATTTTCCCAAAGGTCCAGTGGGAGGTCACCGTGTTGTTGAGCAGAAGGTGTTGACATGTCATTTTCTAGTGGCAGCTCAACGAAAAATTCGGCAATAAAGTCAGCAAGTATCTGACCTTTAAATTGTCGTTCTTGGGTGGAACTTGATATCGAATTCTCTCAGTTCAACGGTCCACTTTGCCAGTCTACCAGAGAAGTTGGCCCTTTTAAGAAGTGGTTTTAGCTGATGGTCTGTGAGGACGTTGATAATATAGGCTCTGAAGTAATGCACCAGTTTACGAGATGCCACTACCAGAGCAAGTGCCAATTTCTCCAGTGGTAGATACCTACTTTCTACCTCCAAGAGTGTTTTACTAACATAATAGACCGACTTTTGTTACCAATCTTGTTGCCTTAGCAGTACGGCACTGACTGCGTGCTTCGATACTACCAAGTAAAGAGTTCTTCATGTTTGAGTGGGTTGGAAAGTAGGGGTGGTTAGGTCAAGTATCTCTTTAAATCACCAAGGGCCTGATCATATTATAGAGTCTAGCTGAATTGTTCCCATTTTTTGAAAAGCTGGAAGAATGGTCGACACTCATCTGAAAATCGACTAATGAATCTATTGAGTGTCGCAGCCATTTCGGTCAACTTCTGTACTTCTTTAGCATTCTTTGGGGCTTGAATGCTTTAAATCGTAGTAATTTGTCGTGGATCTACTTCAATTCCCTAGTGTGTGACCAAGAATCCCAAGAATTTTTCTGAGATGACTCCGAACACGCATTTGGGGGCGTTTAGCCTCATTTTGTACTGCTTCAGAATGCTGAACACTCCTTTTGGATCTTTTAAATGGGAGCTATTGACTTTACTTTTAACTACCATATCGTCGATGTACACCTTCACAGTGCTGCCGATATGGGCTTTGAACATTTTCGTGACTAGTCGCTGGTAAGTGGCTCTGTCATTCTTTAGACTAAAGTGCATTACTTTGTAGCAGAAGATACCCCTTAGATTGATGATGGTCGTCTTCTCTTGATCATTTAGATGGAGAGGACTCTGGTGATACCTGCAGTAAACATCCGAGAAGCTCATCCTCTCGAAATCGGCTGTTGTATCTATGAGCTAGTCAATCTTGGGAAGAGGGAAAGGATCCTTGGGGCATGCCTTGTTAACTCTATGCCTTGATTTTGATGATAAATTAAACACTGTGTTAGTTTTCTAATGCATTTAATTAGTGTACAGATTAATAAGGATTATAATTTAGACTTAAATCTTGACTTAAAGTCTAGTTCATATCAAAATGGATGCACAACATTTACAAGTTCAAGCAATACACCAAAAGTCAAGCCATGCACCAAAATAGAGCAATTACACTCATTTAAACCTCAAACAGATGACTTGAATTCAAAGAAATTGAAGGTGTTCAAAAAGATAATTCAACATTATTGCAAAGTCTTTATGAAGGATTCAAAAGAAGACTTCATCAGAGCTGTGAAGATCCAATAAAGTTGATGTATATTGAGAGTACTCAAAAGTAGACTTCATCAAGCTTCTAAAGACTCAATAAAGTTGACTCGAAGATATTGAAGGTGATTCAAATGAAGAATTCATGATGTGCGCAAAGATTCCTTAAAGAATCTAAGATAAGATTTAGAAGAAACCAAATTGAATTGAAGACATTCTTGTATAATCTCATTGGATTAAAGACTTTGAAGTATAATCATACCCCAAAGAGAAGATCCACTGAACACCCCCAGATTATTTTAAGCTAAACTGATCAAGGAAAGCATGAAGGACATTTTCTGAGTGATGTGTCGACACCTGGGGACTAACGGCTATATTTTTAAACGTTATATTGAACTAAGCGCGTATTTAATGAAACTCCAATAACCTTCAACAGGTGAAATCAATTCAGGGCTTTATACATAAGCCTCCAAAATGCATTTATGGACAAGATATACAACATTCACTGATTGCATGAGCTGAAAAATTTAAAAATTCTCTTTGTCCTCAAGTTGGCATTTAGTGAGCTATTCAATTCCCATCTACTCTTCTTAGAGAGTTTGTATTTCATTTGTATGTCTTTTATATACTTGTAAGTGAGAGTTGGAGTGTTCTCTTGTAAAAGAAAAACACTTGTAAGTTGAAGTGGATCTTGGATAAAACTACTTGGTGGCTGGAAAAACTTGGGAAGAAGTTCTTGTGTAAAAGTGAGCTGAGCACTTTGAAAATCAGCATCTACTTTGTAATTGGAGATTGCATAGTGGAAGAAGACTTCAAGGGGATCTTGGGGTGAAGATGTAGACCACAAATTGTGGTTGAATCTTAGTAATTCTTGGTATGCTTTCTTATGCTCTATTTTCATTTCATTATTATTTACATTGCATTGCATTGTATACATCTTAAACTACTGTTCCATTGGTTAGATTAATTTTAATTAATCTTAATTGTTTTAATTTTTAAAAAACCCAATTCACCCCCCTATTAGGTTATCTTTTGGGCCAACATGCCTTATTTAGATTGGTGAAGTCGACATAGACCCTCCACTTACTGTCCTTATTCTTTATTACCACGGTGTTTGAAAGCCAGCTTGGGTAGTGGACTTCCCGAATTGCCCCAGCATCTAGGAGTTTTTTGGTCCCTTCAATAACGGCATCTATATGTTGTGTTGCCGCCCTCCTTCCCTTTTGGACCACAGGTCGGCACTTCGGGTTGACATTCAATCGATGGCAAGCAACCTTGGCACTGATCCCTGGTACGTCGTAAGGAGTCCAAGCGAACACCTCAAGGTAACTTGTCAGCAGTTCAATTAGAGAGTTCTCTTCAACTCTAGACAAGGACATGTCGATGACAAAATATTTCTCACCCTGCCGATCGATGTGGATTCTCTTCAATTCTTCAATAGCCTTATTCTTTAGAGTCTGCCCCACGTCATCGATAGTAGGCGTATCTTCTTGAAGCTCTATCATCTATACCTTGTCAGCTTTCACCTTCATGGTGCATGCTGTCAAAAAGGATTGTTTGGCGGCCACTTGGTCTCCTTTTATTTCTCCTACTCCACCGGGGATAGGGAATCTGATGATTAGCTGATGGTAGGACGATGGAATTGCCTTCATGAGGTGTAACCATATTCGTCCTATGATTGCATTATAGGGTGAAGGCACATTAACTACCAGGAACTCTGTGTGCAACATAATTCCTCTGGCAGTCACAGGAATTGTTACCTTCCCCAAAGGCCAAACTGGGTCCGAACTGAACCTAGCCAATGGGTTGAGAGATGGCTGTAGATTGGACTCCTTT
>CM065390.1:7495000-7615000 GCA_033060915.1 Euryodendron excelsum | reverse complement strand
AAATTTCAATCAAATCTACGTTACAAAAGCCCCATTATGAATGAAACGTTTGTCCCCACATAGTAGGGACTCCCTTATAAGCGAGAGAAGGTTGAAGGTCATGTGGTCCTCCCTAGAAGGACCGAATAACTTCTACTTCATGGATATGCACATCTCTCTCTCTCTCCACTTCAAGAACATTGCATTGTATGTTGATCCATGTTGATGGAACACTAATTGGGAATTGGGAAGTGGGGAATGCAAAATGCAAGTAGTACTGTCAAGCACTCATGGGGAGACAACCCATCGTGGCCGGACCACTTGCTCTTCCTGGTTAAATATTACATGCATCTTCACAACCACAAGGGAAAGGTTGAGGGTCCTTTTCAACTGTTTTCTTTTTTCCAATCAAGAAACTTGCTTGCTAAAAGGCCAACAAAGTTGTTACATGTCCTGGTCCAAAATATGTGCCCTCTAGACACTAGACAAAGAGTCATGATATGGTTTTCGAGCTCCTTCAATTTAAGAAAAATTCATGAGTTTTAGAATTTCAAATTTCATCGTTTTATCCCATCCGTAAATAGATCTAAAGTAATGATTTATCTTTTATGATTAATGCTAGAATTACTTGTATTCTAATCTCGAATACTGTGTTCAATCTTGAACTATCGTTTTTAATCTTGAATTCTTAAAAACATGAGAAGCTAGAATTGGAAACTTTTCAATTTATAGTTACAGATTGGAGTATATATTAGACATATCATCTTTCTACCATGGTATTGCTGGGACAATAAAAAAAAAATGACATTTACAAGCAATTCTGAGTTACATGGAAACATTCTACAGTAAAATCCGAGTATCCAAACACAAGTTCTTTCATTTTTCCTCCACTTTCTTCTCAGTGGTTGTATCTTTTCTTACCTCAAAGATTTGAAAGGAATTAAAATCAATTATCTTCAAAAATATATGAGCGTGAGGATTCGCCAGCCATTGGTCTGGTGGCTACAGTAAAATGAAGTTCCAAAAGGACCACACTTTTGCTAGTAAGATTAACCAACTTTTATGATTCCCTCGATGTATTCAATGAATCTTTGCTGTAGCCAAAGAATGACAAGAAGTAAATTATTGCGCTTCCTTGACTTGCAGTGAATGGAGGCTCCATTCAAATTTTAGTTCATTGCTGGCTTCCATTTAACCCACCCGACCTATACATCGACATGCACTATAAATCATGATATCAATATCTTTAGCCTTATATAAATTCTCTATAGAGCAGACAAGATTTTTATTAATTTCCTTTGGAAAGTTCAAAGTGTTTGGATCTTATTTATTTCCGCTCGTATATTTGTTATTTGATGTAGGATAGAGTTTTTTCAAACTCATTAACACGTTAATTATATTTTATCTTTTTGTGATTTAAATCAAAATTAAATAATTCTCAGTGGTTTAAAAGTGAATACATGACACCTCTGAGGTTTGAACTTATATGCAAAATGAATGAAAACCTTTAGATTTAACGAAATTTTGTCATAGGGTATTTTCATCATTTTATATCTCCAAATTAAAATATCAAAAAACCGATTTGGTAAAATAACCAAAAAAAAAACCCTCGAAAGAAAATTTTTTATTTTGGCATAAGGGTTAAATCATTTTTTTGATATTCTAATTTAGAAATATAAAATGATGAAAATATCCTTATGACAGAATTATCATTAAATCTAACGATTTTTATCCTTTTTGCAGATAAATTCAAACCACAAGGAGTTTATATGTTCACTTTTAAACCACAAAAGGGTCAGCTAATTTTGGCTTAAACCACAAGAGGATAAAATATAATTACCCCTATATATATATATATATATATATTTATTATTAGGGGCATTTTGTAGAGATCATTACACCCATGCAGACCTTCAGAAAGATCACCCGAAGGTTTCTACCCAGTAATTACACTAATTTCACTTGTTGTCGAGTTTCAAGAAGAACAAGGGCTAATCGGCTAATTAAGTTGACATCCTCTCATTTGTAACCCCTAATGGAACAATTTTTTTGGAGCTGAAAAATTATATTGATGTTGATAAAAAAAATTTTTTTTTTTTTTTGAGTTGCTACTCTATTAGAACAATATATACAAGAAGCATGTAGCATTTGATCACATTAACAAATGATCCCATTACAAATTAATTAACGTTGAGATAGAATTTGAGAAAGCATACATTTTCTGCATCACCATGCAGTAAATTAATATCACATTTTTTTTACTTTGGAGAGTCACGTGTAATCGTCCTTCTTGGTGTTAATTAGTACTTGTCAATGCAACGATGATAATTGACCTCGGTGTCGTGTAATGCTTGTTAGTTTCTAAGTTGGAGCAGACAATTTGCAGACCACATCTACATCACACCATATTATCAATCAATTTCTCATTTTCTTCAAAAATATTTTTGACTACTGTATTGCCCATTTCAAATAAAAAAGATATATATTTATATACGTATACAGTGACGTATATAAGCATAATCATGCAGCATGCCAACAACTACTACAGATGAGATCGAAGAAAGATCGTAGAATTTGTAGTCTTGTGTATGTATTGACGTCCAAGAATATGCAAAGTTCAATGTTCCTTCCTTCTTGTGACATTTGATATAACGTACGACAGCTGTATAATGTAGAATCAAACATTGAGTAATCTCATTCAAAGTCTATATATTGTGAATGAAAGCTACATCTCACCTAAGTTCCATCCCCCACTAATTTCCTCTAATTAATCAAATTTTCTTGAGACCGAAGCCTAATACATACATTTATTTACGTAAGTCTCAACCCAAAATTCTACTTTGCATTCAAGATAAGATAATGACCAGAAATGAGCTGATCCGAGCATCATGTTGCAGTTGGTACTCGGTAGTGATCATAGAGAGAGGACAAAATTGTAGCTTAGAAAAGAAATATTTGAGCTATCAATATCTTATTAAAAAATTCAAATTTAAAACTTTTTATTACTTTATTTTTTAAAAAAATTGATAATATTTTTAAATGAGTTATCATCATCATGCCATATATATATATATATATAGTTATGATCCCCCTCCATAGCCAGACTCAATAAATTTACTGTCTTCGTAATAAGTTAAGATAGAGATTAAATTTAAACCAAAGAAAAACGAGAGATTGTTGTGTCCCTACTCATAATGGTTGTACTATGGCCGTGGTTACAATCGTTAAAGCTTTAAATTTAGCAATTTATCTTGAGAAACTGTTTAGATTGTCATATAAATGCTACTTAACCTTTGAAAAAAAAACCCTTGTTCTGAGAAAATAATGAGCACAATTAAATTTTTTGCCGTTAGCCAAAGTCAATAGGTCCAAACGGATCAATATTTTAAAAGAACTTTTTTTGCTCTTTCTTTTTGGGTCATGACCACTGTTTTTTTGTTGAACCCGGTGTCCCCATGAAAATTCCAGAAAAATAATTAATTTAATTTTGAAAATGAAAGAAAATTAAGTTCAAAAGGAGATTTATGACATTCAAAATCATTTAGATAATATTCACACTCTTCGTTTTGATAGATCCGAAGACAGAGAGAGAGAGAGGCATGAAGTAGGGCGTTGATTAAGGGTCTCATGAATCAGTCGGGATTGATCCATCATATGATTCTATACAAAAAGTTTCCAAGAAAGTACGGATAGAAGATGGTAAAAGGCCCAGTTGAAAAAAAGTAGCTGGAGTAGAGTAACTGCTTCCTTAAAAAAGTTTAGCCTTCAATGATTGTAGAGATATATATCTATATATTTATATGTGTATATGATGATGATGATGATGATTGAGAGCTAGGTCTCTCTAGGTTCTGTACTATTATGTACTCACCATGTAGTTGCTTGAACTTTTTTCTTTTCTTTGCTTTTCTCTGTTCTGTGGTGGGAAATTTTTTTCAGTACATTCCATCACTTGGTGTAAGCTCACCCAGCAAGGTGACTGTGATATACCCACAAAAACAAGTGAGGAAGATGACCAAATGATATCTCTTTTTCCCTTTTTTTCTTTGTCTATGCATCAAAATTTACACAAATTACTCACAAACTCAATATATGTATAGCTGTATGCATTTCTATATACAAGTAATTCTCCATTTCATCAATGGAGTGGATATATTATTCCCCAACTGTATAGCAAATTCGGGAATTATAGTGCAGAGATAAGAGGAAACAGCTGGCCAGCTGGTTTGACAAAGCCACATATGAATAAAACAACAAAGAATAAAGAAAAACCAGGATATTGTCGGCCTGCAATCTATAGATAAACAAACAAATAAATCTAATTAAATTAAACAAATAATTGTCAAAATGCCTGACCATTGTGTTTTTAAATCAATTAATTTATGACAAAACATACCCGAGCTCTTGCAACTGTTTACAGGTGACAAATCTCCATTTCCAAAGATATGAGAAAAAGCTTATATTAGTTTAATTAATTATGAGGATAGGCAACATAAGTAGAGGGTACCGAATTCTCGGTACGAGTAGCACAATTTGAGTTTTGCTTTTATATGAAAATATACTTGGAGAAATTTCTGTAAATCGGACGGTTGTAGTTTGTTTAATCAAGACGGGTGATATTGCCAACACTTGTGACAGCCGTCCATCTGATAAGTGGGGCCCTGGAACCTTGATTGGTGGTTCTAAGAGAGTAATTTGACAAAGTGCCAGTTAAGGGAACAAATTAAGGTTGGTTTATAACATTGACTTTAGTGTACACTTGATCATAGCTCCTAGTAACAACAACAGCCATTATATATAAGATAACGCATGAAATGAATTATGAATTCCATGACTATTCCAACTACATGTTATTAACAGTAACTTAAGGAAGGAGAGAGAGAGAGAAAGAGAGAGAGAGAGAGAGGGGTACCGATCAAGAGGCTATGGGAGAGGAGGTCGTTTATAAAAAGACAGAAACACCCTTGATGCCTCACTTTGTTCTAGTGCATGGCATCGGTGGGGGAGGGTGGTGCTGGTACAAAATCAGGTGCCTCATGGAGAATTCCGGCTACAAGGTCTCCTGCATAGACCTCAAAGGCGCCGGAATTGATCGATCGGATGCCAAAACCATTCTCTCTTTCGAAGAATACAATAAGCCACTCATCGACTTCATGTTAGCCTTGCCTGATCACGAGAAGGTCCTCTCTCTCTCTCTCTCTCTCTCTCCCTCCATGGTTATGGTTCAGCCTTCATGTCAACCTGATAATTTTAACTGAAGCTCATATATATATATATGTGTGTGTGTGTGTTACAGGTAATTGTGGTAGGACACAGTGCCGGAGGACTGAGCATAACCGATGCAACCCACAAGTTTGCGAAGAAAATAAGCTTAGCAATCTATTTAGCAGCCACAATGCTGAGATCAGGGTTTTGGACAGAACAAGATGTCAAAGACGTAAGTTAAACCTTCTCTGACTCTTTCTTTTCCATATCCACCATTAGTAGATGTAAAGAAAAATTAATTCTTGACAGCCTATAAGACTTCTCTTACTTACTAACGGAAATTTGACTTTCGTACGTTCCTTGAATTTTCTTTCAAGCATAGCAGCAAACTGTGACTTCACCTCTTTCATTAATTTAAGATGCTCTTCACAATAATATATATATGTGTGTGTGTGTGTGTGTGGGGTGCTCCTGGTTTTGCTCTACTAGCTAGAGGCCATAACTGCTGACTGAAATCTGAAGGGTCTATTGTTGATGAATAAGGAGGAGAAAAAGAATTAGGATTGAAGGGAGGGTAGAGATAGCTAGGGGGACTTCCTAACTTCCAATCAGTGTTGAATTAAAGGAAATCGTACGGTGGTGCTGTCATGGTGATGGCACTGGTGAACGGCGCAGAAAGAGCGAATGGCTGACAACTGTCTTCACGTGAGGGTGGTGGTTAGGCATTGCCCTGTGCGTCATCCAACTATATCTAAATCTATATCTAATCTACCTGCTCCAAAACGTCACCGTTTTGGTGTTCGTTTATTTCTTAAAAGAGAGATGTACTTGCTAACTTTTAACGAGATTTGTCTGAATGAACACGTGGCTTTCGTGCCAAAACCAGAGGAATCTTTTTAAATTCATGGGTCCACCCTGTGGCTAGCACAGTACCAGTACCTCACAAGTCCCAAAGTTGGTAAATAATTGGGATGTGTCCCAATTATTTACCAACCCTTCTACAAGGAAAATCACTGTAACAGCTATATATACGACGTTATATATATATATATGTGTGTGTGTGTGTGTGTTCTGTTTTTTTATGTTAAAATGTTTTGTTGAACAGGCAGTACCGGACTTATCTGAATTTGGTGACGTGCATGAATTCGGATTTGGACAGGGACCCGATCAACCTCCAACTAGTGTAGTCGTCAAGAAAGAATTTCAACGCAAAATAATTTATCAAATGTGTCCTCCAGAGGTAATCCCCCAAGCAAACTTACAATACTACATACATACTATTTGTATGGTTGGACCGTGGTTCTAGGGTTGATCACGACGTAGGTCCATTCGTGAATCTTGACAATCACTGAATGGGTTCACCTAGGTCTCTCGACTGTAGAAAAGATGAGAATCAAGGTAGACAAGAGATAGAGATTTACGAGCTTGAGGTAACTTATGTAATAAATACAATTAAGCTGTTTCTGTTTGTCATAAATATGCTAAGAGTATTTATAGTAGGTGGTGATTGACACGGCGTGGCATCCATTGACTGGATAAGCCTGAACTCTATCATTATAACCTGGGGAAACCATATTAGGGCCGCAATAGTTGATTGGATATGCAATTTGTCATGGCGTCAGACACTTATCCAGTCATAGCACGATACATGCTTGCTGTATTAAATGTGCGTTGGGTTAATATTTAATGCTTGAGATATTGTATTCGAGTGGATTTGAGGGTGGATCTCTCTTTCTTAACTGATTGATGGGACTGATTCCTCGCGCACTTGTGAGGTGCAAGCTCAACAGTCCCTTTGATTCTAGCCTACATTTCACTACCCATGGAGAGGGGTCTCGAGCGAGGGTTAGCTAAATTAAGAGATTAGAGGTCTGAGCCTATTAAATGGTAAGGCGTGGGCTTAAGGCATGAAGCCTGTCTTGCACGGATGCTCATTTTGGCCGGAGCTGTGCAGGCGCAAGGTTTGACTTAAATGAAACTCTTGGACCTGTTTGAACGAGACTAGTGATGGGGTATTGAGCTTGCCACGGGAGCGAGGGCGTCGAGCTGATTTGTCCAAGTATTGCTTGACCATTGTTTGACTTTGAGGTACACAAGAGACCCACATGGTCTACCAGATAAACAGGTGGAATGCCACATAACATCCGTTGATGGGTACCTACACATACATATACGTACATATACATATATAGATATGTATCTTCTTCATTGCTACATGTTTCATGATGGTTCGATCTACTCAGGATTCTACTTTGGCTGCAATGCTTCTGCGGCCAGGACCAGTTAAAGCATTAATGTCTGCTCGATTCACAGAAGGAGATGACGTAGATGAGGTGCCACGTGTTTACATCAAGACGATGCATGATCGAGTAGTCAAGCCAGAGCAACAAGATGCAATGATAGAGAGGTGGCCGCCGTCCGATGTGTTTGTTCTTGAGAGCGACCACAGCCCATTTTTCTCCACCCCATTTCTGCTCTTCGGCTTGCTTGTTAAGGCTGCAGCTTCCATCGGATGTAGTTAATTGCGAGTTTGGCTCCCATGATTCTCCACCATTTGAAAGACCTATTTTTTTTTTTTTTTTTTAAGAGTTTATTGCAATATTTTTTCTTCGTGAATAAAACTTACATCATGTAGAGGGTTTGGAGTTTGATTCTTGGCTCAATATTTGTGGTCAATCACTATGCTCTGTTTGGAGCTTTCTAAATTTTTCAATTTGAATTTATCATTTTAATTTCATTCTGGGTCTGTCATGGTAACCTTGACGTCGGTCATGTGAACTTGGCCAAAATCTGGACTTGTAGAATATGCCTGAATCAAATTGATAACAAATCTAAATCAATAAAGGAAGAAAGAAAAGAAAAAAGAACAATGAAGCATGATATTCAATAGCAATAAAAAAAAGGTGTTTGCTGGCTTTTTGTTGAAGAGATTACTTCTAAAATAGAGAATTTTGACATCGAAATAGGTTATTCAGTTCTTATTATATGAATTTAGGGAAAGAATTATATAAAAATTATTTAAATCAGAACGTGAAAGCAATTGGCCTATTAGCTCAGTTGGTTAGAGCGTCGTGCTAATAACGCGAAGGTCGCAGGTTCGAGACCTGCATGGGCCATTGATGTTTTTGCCACTTTTTTCTGTCCATTTATAATGGGTTAATGACACCTTCTTTACTCTTCCGTAATTTTTCAATTCAATTTCTTTTTTTTTGTTTGTAAGTTGAGCAACTCGTCCTTGGCCTAGTTCTTGGATGAAGTTTCTTTTTAGAGTCTCGGCAGCTTTGGGATAGTATGTAAGTTCAGCTGGCCTTGGAGTTCGAAATTTTGAAGTAGAAATATAGGCAACAAGAAAATGATTGTAATTACAGATGCCCTGTATTACTGTTTTCGGTAAGATCAAGAGTGACAATGTGAAGAGAGATTTTGCATAACTTGTCAAGTTCCATATATTACAGACTGTCAAGGCTAATTGATGACTAGAATCATAGAGTATTTGCTAAATAATCTCTAATGGTCTCTTTTGTTTATCCCTCAATGGCATCTGCCAAATGTTGGTCATTATAGAATTTACAGCGGTCTTGATATATGGGTTACTTTTTTATGAATAAACAACATCCCTTTCGCGAAATGGAAGTCTTTCCCGTTGATCCCAAATTTTTCCCCGAAAAGCACCCTAACACCCCCCCAAATCCAAGCCGGGTTGGGATCGATCATCCCGTCTTTGTTTACATTAAAAACCTCGCTCCACCTAAACTAAATGCACGTAAATAATGCCCCACTAACTCTTAATATTCCTTTTTATACATATGTATATAGTGACTCTATATGATGAGTATTTATTGAAATTTTATCATAGTGAGCTTGAGGTGAGTTAATCTAAACTCTATCTCACACTAAAGTCACTTTGGGTAGTATTTTTAGAGTGATCACAATTTATCTCATTGTAATTTAAGTAAAAATTAAATAATTACCTATAATCAAAAGTGAACACATAACTCTCGTATACTTTTAATTTATTTGCAAAATTTTTAGATCTGTCAAACTACAAAATTGTCCCTATGAAGATAACCTTTTATTTTGACATAAAAAATTATAATCATCTTTTTAATATTTTATTTTAAAAAAATTATTAACGAAAATACTTCCGATGAGAGTTCAAACCAAAAGAACTATGTATTCATTTTTAAACCACCTAAAGGTCGTGTGACCTTCACTTAAGTGACAAGAGAGTAAAATGTAATTACTCTTATCTGTTTTGTCTTATAACTCATCTTTATTTAGATCATAGAAACTCTAAACCCGAGCTATTAGCGGTAGGGTGAGACGCTTAAATCTCCTAATCAAATTGCCGAACAAATCACATTCTTTTTAATAGCAGGCATGGTGGAAACTACCTTTGTAAGGGATTAATCTCCAGTTTTGTTTTTTGTTTTTTTCCTTTTGTCTTGGTTCTGTATTCTAATTCCGAAGTACCCAAAAAGAAAAAAAAAAAATTGCCATCACTAAGAACCGCCGTGTCAGCAGCGTCACCATAAAACTGTTATCGGTCGAAATGCTTAAATGTGATCGCTTTTGCACAAAATACAAATCCTGCATGCCAAATCATTGTTAATTGTTGCGAAATGCCATGCCATGCCATGCCTAAAACGCTGTTTGCAAAGCGTAAACGGAAACCAAGTTTTACTAGAGAATTAGCTGGACGTTATTCAGGCCATCGAATCAACACTCGCCACGTCTCATTGCAGCGGAGTCACGGAACCGTTTCCCAGGAAAGTTAATCCAGACAGTTACGACGCGGCGAAGCGATCCATACCTTCTTTACATACAACACCACAAAACCATCTCCAATCTCAAATTGCTTTCATTGCCACCCCCTCTGCGTTGCCTCTGCAATTTCCATAGGTAAGCCGGAGAAATTCTCCTCCTTTTCCTTTCCAATCGCTCACGCACATTTATATATGTATGTATAGTTGTGTATGTAATATATATAAGTAAACAGATATGTTACAGATTTACTGGTTAATTTTGATTTGTAGGATCTGTTCCTGGGAATCCAGACCTAATGATATGGATTTTATTAGGGTTTCTTGTTTTTGTTCTTTTATGTTGTGAATATAATTGCATTTATGAGGGAGTGTATGTAGTTTTCTTCCGATTTATTCTAGGAATTTAGTATTTGCACTGCAAGATACAGGGTTAAGATCTAGGGTATTGAGTTTTTATTTTTTAATTTTTTAATGTGTTTTGATGTAGTTGAGAACGTCGAGGGATCATGGATAGAATTACATAAAAGTGTCTAGTGTGCGCTGTGTGTGCAAGGCTTCTTTGGTCCACAACACTAATTTGTTTCCATAATAATGCGTGTTGTTTTGGTTTTATGTCATGTCGAAATCCAGTTCAGCTGATACGGTTCTTTGGGAGATTCTGTAAGTTTGTCGTAAACTGTCATGACAAACTCTTTGATATCTATGAAACACTAGAAAATTTGGATGGTAGCTGAAGTTAGGAAGTAAGAATCAAAGGAATTAAAGTACATATAAGAAACATTAGCAGTTAGTTCCAATCTTTCCCAAGCATTTTGATATATTTTTACAACTTTCTCTGGAGGGAGAAGTTTTCAGAACATTTTCAAATTGTTCCCCTTAAAATTTGTAGGAATTTTTTTACTTGCACATCATACACTCCCCGACATAACTAATCAAACTTCAAAAAACTATTTTCCATTAATTCTCTGACTTTTAATAAAAAATTTGTATTGTAAAATATACATAAATAAGCAAATAGGACAAGATAAATTGTAAAACAAAGAATTTGAATCATCATACTATTAGCCTACTACCTCCAAGCTTGATCAAGCATTTGAAATGGCTCGATGCATATATAAGCACTAGAAAATGGTATTTTAGCTTAAGTTACCTAAATCCAATACATCCTATATGCTGTTATAGGTGCAGAACCTTAGATGAAAATTTTAAAACTTTGTGAATCTAAGATATGTAATTTTGGGTCTCAAGCATGAGCCTTGTTTCCAACTTTTAAATATGTAGAACTAGATTAGTAATTAACCTCGTTTAAGGCAAAAAGTGCAGGTTTAAGGCAGAAAGTGCAGGACAAAGTGAAAAGGCATCATAAGTAGCTCTGCTCTCTTACCATTGACACCACTTGCTGAGAAAGGAAAAGAAAAGGTTACACTTTTGGTGTCCAAAGAGTGGAAGAAGCAAGAAAAAAACTGCCGAATTGGGTTAGAATTGTCTCTATTTGTGGTGAAGTTAATAATAAAATGAATTGTGGTGTAAGACTTCATATGGGACTGTCTTATCACATATGGCAATGCAACCAAATGACACTGCATGTTTTTAGCACTTCCACTACTCTAGTTTCTATCATTGTGGTTGTGACCAATGGGACGTTGCAAGAAAATTCTGATACCCTTTCAATTTACAGGAACACAAGTTCCAAAACATGGTACACTATCGTTCCAAAACCGTGAATATTGTAATCCAAAGCAGTCCAAACATTTTTTCCTATCTATTTCATGAAGGTGACCTAAGGAGGAAAACAAATTCAAATATAATGAACTAAAATCTAGGGAGGATGGAGTTTTGGAAGGACATGTAAAAAATTGGGCCATGATGCTCCTAGAAATGTGTCTTTACAGGATTAATTTGAAAAAAAAAGATTATATTTTATTAGATGTTTAGTGTAATCTGTACTAGTCTACCCCTATCATACCACATTTTAGAACGTTTGATGTATCACATTCCCATTCCACAATGAATGATTGCGTTCCAGGTAAACATGCATACTTGGCGATGTTTAAAGATTTTGGCCTTTAATTAGATCCTGGTTACACTTTAAGAAATCCTTGGTTAAAATGTTGAGATTCATTGTCTGTGCTATATTGTTTTCTTTCTGACCTGTATTCATGTTTTGTTTGGATGTTTAAATGATTGTGATGGTAAAAGTTAGAATAATAAACATGATAGGACCACATAACCTGTGCCTAAGAACCAACCCGAGTAGGAATCACCTCTTGGTAGCCTTGGGCCTAGGAACCTACTTGGCTGGAGCATTGAGCTGGCTCGATCGTCCTAAATAGGCCAGTATTGTAGGGCTGGCTGCCAATTTTGGGCTTTTAATCTTCTAACTCTATGAACCGTATGAGCACGTCCTCTATCAGCCCCACGTGTATGATGAGTTGGGTATATTATTATTTACCAGTGAAGTATAGGAATGAGTCAGTTGCTGTGTTTGACTTATTGACTCTGGCTTGCTGCATTTTGCAACAACAGGGTAACCTGCCTTTATGTTATCTGACTTGTGATTAGTTTAGTGGGATCAATCAAAGACCCTTATGGTTCTTTGGTATGTGCAAAATTATACACCAGTGCTAGGTCAAACTGTGTGTCTAGTGAGATAAAGTTAAAAGTGCAAATTATAGACACATCGTTATATAGAGCCTTTTCTCTTCTTGCTGCTCCTCGTGAAGTACATGTTCTTTGTCTGAAATCGGATGTGTTACTCATGTGTCCAAGCAATAGATATACTTGTCCTTCAGGTGTCTGGAATGTGTCTGACTATAAGAAAATTTAAAATTTGAATGTGATTGCACGTGTCGGTGTGTGTTAGATGAGTGATGGTGTCGGGCATGGACACGGCACGGCACCCTAGAAGGTGTGCTTGTTCTTCCTAGGGTTTATTTTGTGTTCTTTTCTTTTCTTTTCTTTTCTTTCTTCTATTATCCCTCCCAAAAGAAGAAGAAGAAGAAAAAAAAAAAAAAAAAGCTTTTCTGCTAGCAATGTCTACTAGTTGGTTGTTTCTGTGTTAAGCAACCCATTCTTGTCCCCTCCAACCTTAAGTTTCTCTTATCGTTAGTATGTGTGTTTCTCAACATTAGACATATTTCACTGTTTGTAATATATTTGATTGTGGATGTTTAATATGAACTAACCATATTTCTGTCCTGAACTACAGCTCTGTCTGTCTGGTCTTCATGAATTCAAGAAGCACCATTGCATCCACTGTTTCCTGTGAAGTGGGAAACAAGAACACATTGCTTGTCTGGATTTTGCTTTGCTTATTTCCAAGGTTTTTGGGAACTCCTATTGTATGTGTGAATTTCTTGTTGTTCAAGGCCATTGTCAGGTGTCCTTCTTCATCTATCATCCTGGAGCTTGTTGGGGATATTCATCCATAGTAGTGAGGAATTTTAGCGTTAATTTGTTGTATGCCCCCCTCGTTTGACATTTAGCAAAATGGTCTCCTCTCATTTCTTGCATTTTAATGGGAGTGCCTTGTGAGAGCCCTTCCAGAACCAGGTCCTTCTTCCACTGGGACCCCCTAATGTTCTTTCAGCTGATCATGTTGATTTTGAATTTTCTGATGTATTTGGTCCCGCACTAGCCCAAGCACCAGTAGATTTGGGCTGTGGAAAGTCCAGAAATTTGGTTGCTCTATCTGATGAAAATGAATTAATTTATAATGACCCAGCAGTAATTTACAGCCGCTCACATTCTCTGGTGGGCCCCACAACTTTTGTCAGTCAATCAGTGAAGTTTAGCAAGCTCACCTTACATGAGACACAGGATTCACTGGAACTAGTTGAAGGATTCAGCAGAGAAGAACTGGAAGAACTTCCGGATGAATTTCTTGATATTGCTGCTTTGGAGATATCTATTGCTCACATTGATGATAATTCTCCAAAGAATGAGAGTGTAGGACTAGAAGATTTTGAAATTTTGAAGGTTGTTGGCCAAGGAGCATTTGCAAAAGTGTGTCAAGTGAGAAAGCACAGTTCTTTGGAAATATTTGCCATGAAAGTTATGCGCAAGGATAAGATCATGGAGAGACATCATGCTGAATATATGAAAACTGAGAGGGATATATTAACGAAAGTAGATCACCCCTTTGTCGTTCAGCTAAGATACTCATTCCAGGTAATTACTTACACGGTTGCCCTATTCAAGTTGAGGTCACAAATAATGCTGTTTTTTGGCTGACACATGTTAAGATTGACTTTATGACTTATTTCTGTTATGCAGACCAAATATAGATTGTACCTCGTACTTGATTTTGTTAATGGGGGTCATCTTTTCTTTCAACTTTATCGCCAAGGTTTGTTCAGGTACACGGCTTTTCTTTTCTTTATAGTTGTCAGAATGCCTGCAAGGCAAGGCTGTCTAAACAATTTTCATTTGTTTCAGAGAGGATTTGGCACGTGTATATACTGCTGAGATTGTTTCTGCTGTTTCTCATCTCCATGCAAATGGCATAATGCATAGGGATCTCAAACCTGAAAATATTCTTTTGGATGCAGGCGGGCATGTAAGACCTTACTCTCTGAGTATATGTGTGCACGCATGCAGATTTTAAGGGTGTCTTGTGCATTACTCTTTTAAGTTCAATTCAACAAATCCTTAGCCCCAACTAAAACTCTACTCTCCACAGCTGATGTAATGTGAATCCCATGCATTTGGGGTGTTTGACATACATTCTGTTCTACATCATACTATACCTAGATGAGTATTCTCCATCAAATACTTGGCAATTGTATCTTCCCTCACAGGCTTGGTCCAATGTCCCTGTTCTTTTTGGTTTCATTTGTCATTGTGGTACCTTCAATATGAGTAGGATCAGTCCTCCATACTGGAAAGCACCTGGGTTTTCTCTGCACATGGACATGGCCAAAACTTTTTAGATGACTTCCCCTGTATAGTGTCTGATGATGTATACCTTACTTTCCTTCTTTCCACGTCGTGATGATATATATGGTTGATTCCAGGCAATGTTGACTGATTTTGGCCTTGCAAAGCAATTCAATGAGAATACATGATCCAACTCTCTGTGTGGAACACTAGAATATATGGCACCAGAAATTGTTCTTGGGAAAGGCCATGATAAGGCTGCAGACTGGTGGAGTGTGGGAATTCTACTGTACGAGATGCTTACTGGGAAGGTCAGTATCTCTCTATTGATTGATTTTTTGAATTGACTTGTTACTGCAAGTTTTCTATTCAGGGTTCTTTTCTATTTTGCTCATTGAGTATGCCTATTCCTGGCTCTAAGCTTGTCTTATATCTAGGAACTAAAAAAACTGTTGCAATTAGTATTTTAAGTTTGAAGTTAGTGACTGACTTATGAGCTTGGCCATCTTATTGACCAATTGTCAAGGATGGAAATATCTTATATGAGGGAGAATTTAGAGAAGTAAGTGAAGCAGTGAGTGGCTCTTTCTATGTTTGGGAATGTGACTTGTTATAGAGAGTATGAAACATTAGCGTCTGGCATGGTGACATATATGCACCTGCTTTCATGTTCTATGATACCTTGACTATGTGTTTGTAGCAACTTGTAAATGAGAGTTCCCTTTCTTAATTTAGTTTCAGATGTACTGAAGTATTTGAAGAGTTGGTATCAAACAATAATGTCTATGATGCTTTAGATGTGTATGCCTGTTTAATGAACACTTGTTTTCCTTAAACATACTGTTGATATTCTGTCTGTGCAGGGAATTATTTTATTTCTCTTTTTGCTTCCTCGGTTGAGCAGGAGTATGTGAAATGAAGTGAGAGTGAATTTAGTGCTGGAAGTTTCCATAATTGGGAACCAGGAAACCAAGATCCCTAATCATAATGAGCATAATATGTCTGTTTTAGTTGGTCTAGTTTTTCAACTTCTAAACCAACACAACCAGAACTGTAATACTAAGAATGTGATGATTATGTTTTCCCTCCATTTAGGCAGATTCATGTTAACTTCTTCTACAAAAGTTAATGGGGAATCAGTTAATCTTCTCCTCATTCATTGTTTGGTTGCTACGGAGTTTTGGTCACTGATTCTTGGGCAGTTTGGGATCGAGTGGGTTTACCCTAGGAATGTCAAGGATCTTGTTATATCTTGAAGGGGGGCTAAAGTTGGAAAGAGGGAAGAAAAATGCATGGTTATTAGTGCCTCAAGTTTTATGTGGACAATTTGGAGTGATTGCAATTGGAGGACTTTTGTTGGGAATGAAGAGCCTCTTTTTAGATCAAAAACTAGATTCTCTCTCTTTTATATGGTTGGTTCTTGGGTGAAGTTGACCCATCCCTGGACAATTTTTGGACTTTGTAGAGCTTTTCAAGTAAGTTTGATGTGTAGAGGGTATAGGTCTTTAGTTTTGATCCTTTTTATTATACTTGGGTGGTACCCGTTGGTACCTCTTTCAATATATACCTTCACTTATTGAAAAAAAAATATCCTCCATTTTCATGCGATTAGATGCAGTGGTAGCTATGCTTGACGCAAGAGGAGTCTTTTTGTTTTGAGTGAAGACATAATACAACTTTGGCTTCAAACAGGATTGGTACAGTAACTAGTAACTATGGCTTACCAAAACATTGCTTTTACACTCAGGCTCAGCAGAAGTGCTGGAAAAAACTTTACAGTCTTTCCCCCCAAAGAAAGGATTTTATATTATGCAGTGGTTTAATATGTTGGTGCATATGGTGGTACACTCAGCACCTTTCAAGTTGGCACAGAGAAAGAAAAGACTGCTTTCATTGTTTTTTTCCTGCTTTCACCTTCGATTGCAAAGGGATTTGAGGCCAGTTTTCAATTCGCTTGTAAACACAAGCTCAACTGAAGTGCTGGAGAAAATTTTAACACTTATTATATTGTGCTGAACCTGATTTAGCTTGGAAAGTATATTTTGAACCAAGGTTGAAACATAAGTTTTCTTCGAGAAAATGCCTTTTATTTTAATGAAGGAGCCTTTGTGGATGAAAGCCAAATCATTAAGTAGCTTGTGTGGAGAGGCATATGCAGAATAGCAAGCCTCTTATGGTCAGTGAAAGTTGATTAAAAAAACTATCCGATTTCAAAGACTCAGTCAATGATAAGTTGGTTACACAATATGAATATGACTTTAACAATGATTGATTGGATGAAATGGTCCGAGAGATCCTAAAGCTCATGAAGAGTTTTTCTGTCAATAATTTGGTGAACCAATATTTACCTTCCTTCTCTCTTTTGTGTTGTGTTTTTCATTGTAAGTATTTTTAGATTTTGTCTTTCACTAGTCACTTTGAACTTCTAAAAACACAGTCAGATTATCTACTTTTTGACTGCTATATTTATTTTGATTACTACCTTTGCAGCCACCTTTCACGGGTGGAAATCGACAGAAGATCCAGCAGAAGATAATTAAGGATATCAAGTTGCCAACATTTTTGTCTAGTGAGGCACATTCATTGTTGAGAGGGGTCATCTACTTTACTTATTTCTTATTTGCGGAAGCTATTTTTATTGAGTTTTAGGTGATGACAGTCACTCAAACAGTAGGCATTTGCTTCCCCAGCTATTTCTATTCCAAGATGCTCTTGGCTGGTTATAAGTTGCAAAAGGCCAGATAGATGGCATCTATGTTACCTGGACTCGAGTATGGGTGTCGGGTGCGGGTACATGTCTAAGTGTCGGATTCATTTAATTCTTATGTCCAAGGACACTGGGATATGGCTAGATTTCATATTTTTTAAATACTTCTTTTGTTTATTTAAGATAAAATAGCATTTACAAGCTAAAATATTGCATTTCATACATAAAATGGAAGTCCTATGTTTAGTTTTATAGTAAACTCAATTAGTTATACATCTTTGTTAGATGTATGTCTAACTAGTGTCGAGTGTCCGACATAGGTACTTCATAGATTTAGAAGAGTTCAGGTAACATAGGATGGCATCAATTCAGAAACAGTGTACACTTGAATTTAAACCCTTGATTGTCTTAAAGCGGGGAAGAATCTGTAGTTTCCCCCCATAAATTGCGACCTTAAGTCTTATTTGTATGTTATGGCATTTTACTTTTTAACCATGCCCATCCGGTTTTTTTTGTATAAGCATCTGTGGTTTCTGTGCTGCCATAGGCTTACAAAAAAAGGATGGCATGTCATGATGTATTGCAATTTTCTTTCCTTTTCTGCTTCCATTTTTATTCATGGTGACAAATAAGAATAAGGGAATATATTTCATTCTTCAGCTGCTGCAGAAAGAATCAAGCAAGCGTCTTGGCAGTGGATCGGGTGGCAGCGAAGTGATAAAATGCCACAAGTGGTTCGGGTAAATCAACTGGAAGAAATTGGATGCTCGGGAGATTCAGCCAAGCTTTCTCCCCGAAGTTGCTGGAAAGCACTGTGTTGCCAATTTTGATGAGTGTTGGACCAACATGCCGCTGCTGGATTCTCCAGCTGCTAGTCCAAAATGTAGTGAGAACCCCTTCAAAGGGTTCACTTATGTGAGACCCTCAGCCCCTTTTCTCGAGAGGAATGGTTCATTCTGTTAAATTAAGGTCCTAAACTATGAATTGTAAGGATGAGATATCTTGACGCTTGCTTTTTACACCTCACTGAACAGTGGGAGGGCATAGTTAATTCAGCAACACCTTGGATTGTCACAACACTCCATATGCTGAAGAAATGAATGTTAAAACACTCTTAATAGCCTCGAATTCCAGGAAGATTTCTGATTCTTGCACCCTTCTGTCATAATTCTTTGGATCTATAGCTTGCTTTTCTCACTGGGATCTTAGTTTTACATGCTCCCGTAATCAGTGTGTTGCAGCCTCTTCAGTTCTTTTAGTATATCTTTTTATTATTATTATTATTATTTTTTATCTATATATCAGAAAAGAAATGTGAAATATTATTACAACATGCTTATCCTGCAGACTTACAAGTAGAAAGCAGCAAAATATGATTTCACATTTCTCACTGTCAGAAAGCAAAAGAGGAGTTCCCCCAAAACAGAGAATTTGGATTGGGAGCAAAACACAGCATGGAAGTACTTACAGTTACAGTACCCTTGGAAAAACAAGTATAACTTTTTTTTCCATTATTCAAAGAAGAAAAAAGAGACCAGGTAGCTTTCCCTCAAAAGGAAAATTAAACCGTGTCATCATTTGCAATCTTATTGGTATCATTGGTCTGTGCCTTGTGTTCACCGTCTTCGGTTGCAACACCGCCGCCGCCGCCAAGATCCTTGTCTTCCCCGGAAATTTCCTCAAGGGACCGGCCCGTCGTCTCTGGCACCAAGAAAGTGAAAAAGAACCCAAACAAGTTCACCACAGCAAGCGCTATAATAGCCCGTTTGATACCTTTCGGCTGCTGAGTATAATTCTGCACCACGAATGCACCGATGACAGCTCCTGCTTTTCCGGCTGCTGCCGAGATCCCGTGGCAAGTTGAACGGAACCTAGCCGGGAAAAGCTCTGCCGGCACTATAAAAGTCGTGCTGTTTGGTCCAAAGTTTGCAAAAAAGAAGGTCAAACCGTAGAACACTGCAAATAGCACCGGCTTACCATCACAGAAATCATGCCTCGGATCTTTACACCCCAGCTTGGTACCTCTAAATTCTTCGTATTTGAATCCCATGATCGCCATGAAAATGGACATCAGCAGGAACCCACCAAGCTGGATTATGAACCGTCCGATTCTATCAATCAGGAAGACAGTAAACCAGTAGCCAGGCACAGTTGCGAAGAGTGCAACTAAGAACATGGCCTTGGAAAGCAAGAACACCTCTTCTAGTGCATTCATGGTCGAGGGCTTTCTTACCAATCCGATCGCCGGGTAGATATCCTTCTGTGTCAGTTGGAGGCTGTAGAAGGCAACATCTAACAGGAACCAAGTGCTGGCAGTTCCAAGAAGGTGAAGCCCATGTCTTCTCAAAAACTCATTGGAGAGGAGTCCATAGGAAGCGCCCGAGCTAACTGGAACCTTAGACCCTGCTTCTTCTTCAACAGTAAAGTCCTTTTCTAGTACTTTTTCCATGTCTGCAGCTGCCTTCGAGTGGTTGCCTGCGACTAAGGCGGTGTACCTGGCGGTTTCTGGCATCTTCAGCCGCCAGTAGTAGGTGAGACCGGCCGGAACTGCACCAAACATTAGCACAATCCGCCACACAAAATCTGCTTGTGGCTGGGTAGATAAGACATGGTCTTGACCAAATTCGGGAGCCGGGTAAGCACTCAAGAAGGCCTTGGAAACAATCATGGCCACAGCTCCTGCTACCAGAATCCCCATTCCTTGCATTGCAAAGACCGCGGCTATAAACGCTCCTCGGGTTTTCTGGCTGGCGTACTCTGACATGATCACAGCTGAAAGAGGATAGTCTCCCCCGATGCCAAACCCGAGCCAGAACCGGAAGAAGCAGAGGCTAGCAATCACACTATTAGCTGTAGAGCCAAAAGAAAGTCCCGAAGCAATGGCACATCCAACCATTGTGACAAGAGTGATCCCATAAACCTTCTTTCTTCCCAGCTTGTCCCCTAGCCAGCCAAAGAAGAGCTGCCCTGCCAGCGTTCCACACAAAGCAACGCCTGTAATGGCATTGTTGACGTTCGGTGGGAGAGAGTCCGGGCCAGGTTTGGCCGGATCATAGTAGTAAAGGCGGCCAATGAGTTTCGTGACAGCACTGATGCAAAACAGGTCATAAGCATCGGTGAAAAATCCCATGCCTGCAATAACAATGGCCTTAAAATGGTAGAGTTGAGTCTTGGCATTGTCGAGAGATGAGAAAACAGCCCGGGTCTGGTCAGCCATGGCTGGAACAGTGATGGTGAGATAAGGTGATTCATGAATGAAAGGGGTTCATATATAAAGGTTGATTTTGAGCAGCTTTGTTACTCTCAACACAAGAAATTCCCTTAGTGACTAACGACCGATCTGGAAGGTCGTTAGCTCCAAACACGCTGGAAATTACATGGAAAATCTGTACGATTCAGCCAGGCTAAGATTGTCTTGTGCCAGCCCAAAAATGCAGCTAGCTCCAACATATCGCACATCAGGCATGTTTTTATATTGCATATTGGATTGTCTCTATATTTCTTGTGGCCAGACATTGTTCCTTCTGTGTGTTGGATTTTCCGCTTGAAAGCTCTTTTATGTTCGTATGCTGTTCGGGTTAGTTTTCTTGGAAGTTTTCTTGCACATTCTTGGCAATTTTTTGGCATGTAGTGGAAGTAAATATTGAACTACATATGTTTCTTCACATCTTGATATACTATGTTTACGTTCCCAAATCATTTAAAGGTCAGTTTGCTGAAGTTGATAAAACTTCTTCTAAGTTGAGTTAAAGAGTGGCATTTCCTGGGAGATAGGCAAATCAGGACTGCTGGATATGGGTACGAAGTTATCAACTGCTCTCTCTCTCTTTTGCCCAGGACTGCTGGATATGGGTTCGAAGTTATCAACAGCTCTCTCTCTCTCTCATTAAGCATCATGTGTCTTGTTCTTATGCCTTGCAAAAAGAAGGTTGGCATCCTTAAGTTTTACTTGATTGTGCATTTTGTCAATCGTTTTAGCCTAATCTAGAAGATAGACTCATAGACAGTTAGTGTTAGGCTGTGTTTGGATCAAGAATTTGGTGATAAAAAATAAAAAGAAAAAAAATTAAGAAAAAAGAGAACAAAAATTCTTTCATTTTATTATCTTTTCCTCACATTTTCCTTTTCATTTGTTTTTCTCTCGATAAATTCAAGTTCCAAACACATCATTAATGTTCTTGCCTATAAATACAATATCCGTAATTTCTGATACAATATGGTCACCTATAGATACAATATTCGTAATTTCTGATGCCTCCAGATAAGGTGCTTATACAGTTATACTGTATTAAATTTCAGTCAGGAATGCATGCCAACTTTGTAGAAACATGAACTTGTTTCCTAATGATCTGTGCAGCTTCCTTAATTATTGTAAAAGATTTGAATAGTTTAGAATAAGTTTAGGAATGCATACCATATTAATTGCTAGTGTAATTCTTCCTTAACTGATAAACCCTGTAGTCTAAAGTTATACAGTTACAGCAGCTTTAAAATTGAGAGCAAAACAGATCAATACTTCCCAGCAAGATCCATACTTAAAAAGGGCGCGAAGAAGAAATGAACCAAGCATTTGTTAGATAATGTTACGGTCTTCCTTGTCCTCGATACGGGTACTAAATGCAGCTTTAATGGAAGCAACTCACAACCTAGAAGGCCAGAGTCGTACTAAACAAGAAACAGAGATAATCATCCAATGTACTGTAGCAAAAATCTAAGTTCTTCGCATTACAATGTTATATCTGGATTCTCGAGTGTCTACCCATGTATAGAGAGCCGGGTAAGTCATACAAGGAAAGCCAAGAAACTGAAAAAATTCCACGAATTTTTCATTAATTAACCTTCTACTGAAGAAAGAGAACACAAAATGAGAAGCTTTTTGAACGGCCAATGCCCTTGATCTTGTTGTATCATATATCAAAATTTTCAAAAACAACAAAATAAGTACATTGTAGGCACGGGTGCAATTTCAACTTTTTACATGATTGGACACAACAGCAGTCAATTACTTGAACCTGGTTGTGGAATCAGCAACGGCCGCAATCTTCTTCTGGAGCTCCTGCTTGTTGGCACCTACAAGCTTGTCCATTTGTCGTCCATCTTTAAGGAAGACGAAGGTTGGAGTGGCTTTAATATCCCATGAAGTACTAAACTCCTGCATCATGCCACATAACAAATTCATTTTTCAAGATTATAAACATTAAGGATGTACTTAAATGTCACCGAAATGAATGCATTACATATCATGTACAATTTGAATGTATAAATACATCAACTTACTACGGGGTTAAAAAAAAACGAAAACAGAAAAGCTAGAACCACCACCACTACAAGTGCTTGAAATTATATCAATTTTACAATGTCATGAAAAAGGTGATGCTTCAAGTTTCCTAGACCATTCATGATGATGGCTTCCATTTTTTGAAATGGCCTCACTAGTGATAAAGGGTCTACCTAACTTCTTTATACAAAAAATAAATAATAATTTAATAAAAAAATAGAACATCTTAATTTCCGTGATTGGGGACATTTGCTCTAATTCTTATCATTGTACAGATGCAACAACTAGTTTTATACAACTCAGCAGATGCAATTATTTTGAAGTATAAATTAGAAGCATCAAAGTTTAGTTCTTACAGGCAGCTCATCAACGTCCACAGTTAAGAATACGAGAGAAGAATATTTATCAGCAAGCTCACAATAGGCCGCTGCTATCACTCTACAAGGGCTACACCATGCTGCACTGAAATTTGCCACAACCTGGTGGACAGTAGGAGAACAACAACCAATTGTATGTAAGAGACTGGGGTAGGGAGGTTTAGAATAACACATCAAATACTTCTGAATTCACTCTATGCATGCATATCATAGGCAATTGGGCTTGTCATCTCTACGTCCTACCCAGTAGAGAAAGCAAGAAAGAGAAAATCAAAAAAATATAACAGGCAAAATATTTAAGTAAAAAATAGCCAACGGTAGTAGCTGAGTGAGTTGCAAAGTCCAATAAATGTTCTATACTTCTATGTCGTGAAAGAAATCTGATATAACAATCAGGAAATTACAAGGTGCAACCAATTGGCTTTTGCCTGCTCAAAAGTGGTATGCTCCATATGTTCAGGATATAATACCATTGCACACATTATAATACTTTGTAGCCTGTGCATCTGTTGAATCTAGTTTCAATTAGATGTATTTCACCCAACTTAAGATGTTATTGCATAAACTTAATTCCCAATGGTCTGCTGAAAGAAAGCTTACATCAGTAGGTCCATAAACCAGACTAAGTTTGGTGTTTGAAACATTAAATTCAGTAAGAATTTCCCAAGTGGGAAACCTTACTTCTCAAGAAACCTGTTTGAACCTAATAAAATGCCTCGATTACAATGTCAAGAGAAGAAATTTCCAACTGTGTCCCACAATTGGAAGCTCATGAATGTAATCTTTCCCTCAAAATAATGCTTCCGAGACATTCTATAAATTTCGTCTTCCAAAAATATTAGCACATTTGGACATGTCATAAATGCCTTCTTTTTGTTTCTCTATGGTTTCTGCTTTAAGTTTCTATTCAACTTTTCCAGTCATCCTCCAAACTGTTTCCCTGTCAAATTTTTTCTATGTTACTTAATTTGCTTGTCCCTCTTGTTTCCATTTTCACTATTCTAAATTCCAAAGAAGTAAGAGTGACTTGGGCAACTATCTGGGCCAAGATTCTTCTCACAACAGCTTCCGTTAAGTGGATGTTCTGCCATTTTAAACTGATTAACCACAGGAAAAGGTAATCACAGATCTGAAGGTTTCTACACATCCATATTTCAGTTTTGAATCAATTACAGGCAAAAATAGTGGCACTTGGTTTTGCTCAATCCATGATGCAACATGGTGAATAAAAATAACAATATTTTGGAGCTTATAATGCCATCTGAATCGCTTCTAGTGGAATTTTATTTTTCCCTTCTTTGACAAGAAAAGGGCAGTAAATAACTTACCATCTTGCCATCCATGCTTGATTCTGATAGCTTCTTTTCCCAATTCTGAATGGTAGTTATGAGGTGAACATTTCCACTGGCAAGCTGTACTTTGGGACTCTGCTTATTATCAGTTTCACTTCCACATAACTGCAGAAGCCGTCTAACTGTTCATTGAATTGTGTAACAGTAATGAAGAAGCACAATTTCTACACTTATTCAAAAGACCAATAGTAGCATAAATATTGGACAATAAAATCCAACAGTTAGCACCGTAGAAATAAAGCAATAAGGCTAAATAACAAAAGTAGCGGCTTTCCTACTCCATCGCATGTTATTAGTGGAACATTCATGCCTATTGCAATATCTTGGAGATGGTGAAATGTGTTATTGGCTTATTGCTGTGACTATTCCCCATTGCACACCTAGGAGCATGTGAAGGAAAAACAAAAAAGCATAAAAAATTGCAGCTGTTAAAATTAGAGAACCTCTTCAGGATGTTATCAAGGGAGTCTCTTCTAATCTAGCACAATGAGTTTAGGGAGAAGAGGCGGACAATCTCAAAATCAATGTTGCATCGGAGGAAATGTTTTACAATTTATCATGATAAAAAAGTCCAGCCCACCAGAGCTCTTGACTTGCCTAACAGCTGTTGAACAGAAACCTTCACTTGGGCTTGAAAAGTGAGAAAGAAAATTAAAAGTTTTGTGAGACGCAAATTCACTGTGTTAGTGCACCTGAACAAGATCAATTCTAAGATCAAGAAACAGTATGAAAGAAATTGCAGGTAATAGCAAGTTAGTGAAGTAAAGCGAAGACCTCCCATATTAGTAGCTGATAAGAGAGAGAGAACTATCATTGCTTTCCAATGTAGGTTGATTCGAAAGACTCACCTTAGCCCAGCACTGTCCCATTGAGTGTGGACAACTGAACTCTGATGATAAATCAAAGCAGTACCCTAGAAACAAACATCCATCAGCTTAATTAGATAAATGTACATACTAGACATATAGTGCATCTGAGTTGTAGATATGCTCACAAACTCTCAATATACTTATGGAGAGATGAATTTTTAAACTCAAACCCTATCTTTTACTCAGCAGGAAGTTTGAAAGAAACTCATCCAAAGAGTGGATTGTTTTGTGTATAAGGATCAGATAGTAAAATAATTGAACTGTGTAGATTGTTTTGTAGAAAAAAATTCCATTTGCTTCAATGTCCTTACAAAGTGAATACCTACAATCTACAGAGATTTAAGAAACTGGTTTACAGTTACCTTCCATCCCAGGCTATACGACAAGCTATGTTACATGCTTTGAACATTTGTTTGGACTTTGGATGAAAATGGGATCATTTTCAAGCTTCTTGCCTTTCACATCAAAGATGATGTTGTTATTGAGCCAAAGCATCCACACATCACAGAAAATGGCTTATGGCTATACTGTTCCTGCCATACCTAAAATTAAGGCCTGTAGCATCTTTCCAATACTCCATTCAAACAACAGGCTTCAGGAACTGGTCTAAGTAAGCATTATCCATAAGAAATATTATCTGGATAATCTCCAGCCTGATACTCTTGCTCCATGCTTCCATCTCAGGCCTTTCTCTTGGCAAAGTCTAGGCCTTAGTGTTACATGCCAAAAACTGTATTCATGGAGGATTCAATTGCCTAGACAGTTGCAGCAGCTGTGCTTCTGAATTCGTTGCTTGGTTTTTCATATGTTTTTCCTTTCACACACAGTTCTTCTCCATGTTGGCAAATGAACAACACAACCCCAGCCTTGACACCTATTACTGTTATTCCAGTGCCTCTGTTGCCTCATCAGACGATGTAGAGTATGTATCTACTGATGTTGCTTCTGTTCCAAAAGTGCAGACCCCTGTCCTCTCATCCACCATTAGATATAGTATCTTAGCTTTGAATGACGCTAGTTTCTTGACTACTACTAGTCATGAAGCTCTTTGTTCTGACTTCAGTGAAGTTCTGCTAATACTTCACGATTAGTGTCTCACTCTATGGTACCTGGAATGCATATCATTTCGAGAACGGAAACAGGAACGTGGTACACAACACACTCTAAAATGTGATACGATAAGAGTAGACTTGTATAAATTACACTATTACAATTTTGTTTATAGCAATTTTCAAACAATTAGACATCCAAAAAAATATTATCTATTTTTTGAAATTAGTCATTTAAATACACATTTCTAGGAGCATTATGTCCCATTTTTTTAGCATATTGTTCAGCCAAAATTTCATTCTCCCTAGGCTATCGTTCATTATATTTGATTTTTTTCTCACACTTTAAATGACCTTTAAGAAATAAATAGAAATTTTTTTTGGGATTGCATTGGATCACTAAATCCACCATTTTAGAATGACAGTGTACCATATTTTGGAACGATGTACCACAAATGAAAATCACTAGGGTTTTAGCGATTTTTGGTAACACTGGTCTCACCCTCACTTGAACTCTGGCACTATAATGCTTCTCATCCTTAGATTATACTTTACAGTTACAATCTTCCAAGCATTTGAGAGAAATTGGTACTCTTTGCATCTTTATTGGGGTGATGACTTGCTACCCCTGTCCCTCCCTAGTATTGGCATAAATAAAGGACAACCTGACTCTTCTACAACGTTGCCAGATATTATAAATTGTGCTACATTCTATTCTCACAAATTCAAAATATTGAACCCATGGCACAAAGAGGATTTTTTACTCGCCCCCGGCTACGTGTCCTTTGGACCCTTCGCCCGCCCGCCACCAGTGGAAGCAAGCTAGCCCCCTATGTTGGTTGCCCCTTTCCCCTTTCTCTAAGAATAAGGTAAGCATTCAAGCCCAGCAAGAAAGGGCCCCAACCTATAGATAGGCTAACGCGCCTTATCTTATTAGTAAAGCAACCTTTCGCCTTTATTGAGGAGATATAAAAAAAAAGCAACCTTACTAAGCTTGGGCTCACCTAAAAAAGAATTGGACCAATGTACTTGCTCACCAGTATGCTATCCCACTCTGTCCCAACATTAGCTCCTAACTTCATAAAAGTTCATACAAGCTCTAATTGTTGTGAATGGATACTTATAGTGTGACATCCCCGTCAACTTGCACTGATAAAAGCTCAAAGAAACAAACACCATCTCTCACTTCGAGTATCTATGGTTACTTTTGCATGGGGCCTACAGTATGTCCACATGGGCACATGGATATACATTCAGTATGTATATTACCTCCTATTGATAAAAAGATAATGAGCTATCCTTATCAGATTTGAACTCCTGGAAGATAAAGATAAGTGGGTCTTATCTTTATCATGGTGTATATATGTTATTCACAGATTATATCAAGAGAATAACTAACGTATTATCAGATATAGACTCTCTCTCTAGTTCTCTCTAGGGTTACCATCTCAGTGCCTTAGGATTTGGAATGTGTGTTCTTCGTATTGGACTCTAGTAGCCTTATGCTGTACGACGAGGAAGACACAAAGGAGATCTTAGATTCATTCGTGGTGTATTGCACGTGTTGCGTGAAGAACTTGTAAAGCAAGCAATATGATTCGTACATCATATTGTTATCCGCATAAGGTATTTTATATACCCATATATATTTTCCTATAGTTACTAATGTACTTTGCATCTTCCCCATTACTCTATGTTTACCCTTTACAGTGATAATAAGAGAGCCAATAATACGATTTACAATATCACCAAGCACGTTGAGGTAGAAAGTTGATCTGCATAAAGATTTAGATATTAAGGTGTCTATTTTTGATAAATTGGTTTGCCTCCCATAACACAACTTGCAGGCATCTTTGTTGAAGGGGTTGTAGGGACTTTAATTTGCCTTCTTCAACTGCAAACTGATGGTTGTGCCCCACCATAAGCTCAGGGGAGTTACAACAGACACCTTAATAGACTCCTGCATATATTGACACTCCTTATTCATTAGCCACAAGCAATCGACAATCAGATTATATAGCAAAATCAATGCCATGCATAACATCTTTCTTGGTAGAAAACAAACCCGTGTTTCAATTTTCCTTCGTGGTACATCCATACGTTATTTTTTATGCTCATGTGAAAGCATGCTATTCATGCACCTCTCCATAGACTCACCATCTGAATTAAAGTACCTATAATTTCGTAATAATGTAACTTAACCCTGAAGATCTATGAGGTGAAGGGGAACGTAAACACTTTACAATGACAAAAATGAGGTGTTTAAATAGTTTTATTTGTGCTTCTAACTAGTAAAGAAAAAACTTCTCTAATCTTTCTTATGTGGTGACTCAATGGACCTCCCAATGTTACTTAGAAACCACAGACAAACTCTGCCTGAGATTTCTAACTGTTCTTCTTTTCTTTATGTTGGTCCTATGAAAGACGTATTAACATTAATCAGGCTTCAACCCCTTTCAGATAAATTGCAATGAAAGGAACAAATAGGGTTTTCTTTCGATCAAATGTTTGTCATATAAAAGATTCAAACAAAAATCAACTAAAAAAGGGGTTATCCATTGCACACGACAGGGCAAATTACTGTCATTCAACAAAAGTTACGAAGATTTAAAAGAAGGGCGCTTTCATATTCCATTGAATTCCAGAAAAATAGCAATATAAGAACAGAATCTTGATTGCCCACAAAAAATTACCTGTGGATTGTGTGGATTAGACCTGCATGGTGATCCAACCCTTTGGCAAACAAGAGACTGTGAATGAGAGCGTGCCAGAGGAGATCACCATAAGGTGCCAAGAATCTGGAAAAATGAAGAAACTGTTTTGGAACGTTGATTGATTGAAGAAACGCAAGAGAGGAGAAGGCTATAAGAGAAACCCAAGTGGGACTATGCCTATTTTGGTGTAACTAACTCCTGAAAATGGAGATGCTGTGTGACAAAAGTGCCCCTTGTCAATGAAATATTTAGTGCGATATGAGCAGGGATTTTTGGGGTCATTTCGGGTAGTTGAATTTCGAACGTTCACTTTAGTGCAGCTAACTAAAACGAAGATAACCCTGTATTTAGGAATCGGATCAACACTCGCGCAGGTTGATCTTTACTGTGGGTTTGTTTGGAACATTTCAGGGAAGAAAAAAAGAAGTGTGAGAGAAATTATAGAGAAAATAGTTTCTTTCTTTTGTGTGGTTTTATAAAGAAAATAAAAGTAGCCTGAAAGGAAAACCATTTCTTTTTTGTTTGAAATTCAAAGGAGAGAAAAAAAAATAATATGATAACTATTGAAAAGAAAACATAAAACTAAAATGAAAGAAAAGAAACTTTTTTTTGCTTTTTTTATTCATTTTTTTCTCTCTCGTCCTATACTAGAAACCCAACCAAAAATGAAGGAAAATTATTATGATCCCTTTTTTCTTTCTTTTCTTGTGTTGCTTTTGTGAAAAATAAAAAATAATAGTTAAAATCAAATAAAATTTGTGAGTTTTGAAATTTGAGATGACGTGACAGTTAAAAGAAAGGAAGTTGGTTTTATTCTAGTTCCTCTTGAAATCAAAAGTTTTTTGTTTTCATAAAATAAATCAAAAGGTCTTTTTGATTGAACTCTTGTCAGAACTTGTGTGCGACTGTGTTATGCAATAACTGAAATCCACAAAAAAGCCACTTATAATACGATAGTCCTTATTAAAAAAAAAAAGGACTCTTATAGAAAATATGAAAGTTTAACATAATTATTTAAAAAATTGTATAATAACAATAATAATCTCATCACTATAATAATCAGACCTTCGTAATGGCATGTCCGTCAAATTCCAAAGACTTCGCTCGATGTGGAAAATGATCACAAGAAGTTAATGGTTCTATCATGTTGTCACTTGAATTCATGGATTCTGTGCATGAATTTAAGTAAAAATCAATTCCATATAGTTAGAACAGCTGTTTGAACACGAGGTAAAAGAAAAACTGGGTAAATGTCCTTATGCTGAAGAAAGAGAGAAAATGCTCAAATATTTGTAAAACAGAAGACCCTAAAACAGTCATAAACTGGACATTACATTTTTTTCTTTTTTTGGAGGAACGGCAAGTTTGCATATTGCCTCCTGAATCAAACGAACGAAATTGCTAGAACTTAGTAGCAGCAGAGTCAGTTCTATAGAGCAAGAACTTCATGGTAATAATCAATGGGTGTGTTAGACCTTGGATTTGTTGTCCTCGGAGGATGGCCGGTTGTCCAATTCAGATTGTCGGATTTCCTCAATCATTCCAACAACATCATCCATCGTGGGTCGCATATCTGGTGTCTTTTCAACACATGTAAGTGCAATCTGAAGCATTTGAACCATCTCTTCTTCTACATTTTGGTACCCCATCAGCTCTGAGTCAAAAACTTCACCTGTCCATTCCTCCCTGACAACGGACCGGGCCCACCTTGGGAGGTCAACCACGTCATCATGCCCTGAAGATCTGAGAGGGGCCTTGCCTGTCAACATCTCAAGGAGGAGGACACCAAAGCTATAGACATCAGATTTATGAGTGATTTTCTGAGTCTCAATCACCTCTGGAGAACGGTATCCAGGACCTTGAGATGTGGTTGCCAGGAAGTTCATTAGAGGAGTCAACCCATAATCCGATATGCAACCGTCAAGATCTTGGGTGAGGAGGACATTGGAGGACTTGATGTTTCCATGAGTAAACTTAACACCACCCTCAGAATGGATATGGGCAATTCCCTTAGCAGTTCCAAGTGAGATCTTAACCCTTGAGTCCCAGTCCAGTGGAGTTCTTCCTATGCCCCTGTTACCTGTTATTTGTATGGACATGGATTCATGGGATTAAAAGTAGAAAGTTGTTACAGATGATAGATCAATAAACCATAACAAAGTGCATGTTTTTTGTGGTTTCCGGGATATAAACATAACAAACTGAAAGTTTCTTAGAAATTCAGGATGATTTACGGGTTGCAAGTTCGTTTTAAATGAATGTTAATTCATTTTTGCAGCTTAATTTTCAACAGAAAGTCTTTAAAGAATCAGACCTGGAGTATCACATGACATCATAATGGTTATGTTCCTTTCTTTACCACCACACATGCACGGGGCTGAAACCCACTTTTTCTGTTTTTTTTTTTTTACCGCCAGGTATCAACCTACTTTCATATGACCCAGATGCCATGATACAATAGCTTTAAGGCCACTAGCACCACTGCAGTCTACATCCTACATGCTTTCTTATTTTCAGCAAAAGTGTGTAGATAAGATGAGGGGTAACAAAGTATCAAACCCAAAATAAAAAAACTGAGGGGCGACACCTTTAATTTTCTGTTCATTTAAAAAAAATGTCTGAAATTCTTTTTATAAGGACGACACAAGTGAAACAGTGAAATGTGCTTCAGTGCTAGAGTGCTAATGTTGTCATACATTTGTATTCAAGGAAACTCAAATATGGTCGAGAGCTGTCACGACTGACAAGTTCACTTTAACTTAAGCTAAACTTATGAAGAAATATAGTTATTACAAGTTCAACACAGAGGTGCTAAGCAATGCCATCTGTACTGCCTTGTTATCGCATACAAATATAGTTTCTGTTATTTTGTAATTAGCAACAATTGAGTTGGGAATTCATAACCCAATCCGAAAGTCACTCTAGAAATTTGTCCCAGTAAATAAGTTCAATTTCTTCTTTGAAAGTCATCAAACTGATTCCATCAGTTAATAGTTCTCACAAGGGTTGGTGAATCAAAAAAACTTATAGTTTAGTTTCTGTAGCCTGTGCCCTTTGGCTGATTATTCCAATTGGATGTCATGTAGAGCACCATGGTATTGAAAATAGAAAAAATGATGCTGCAATTTTCAAAGCAACCATTATCTTTCCAGTATTTTATATAATGCATTCTTAGTGTACTCTTACCACACTCTGACATGCTGCTTATTGATGTGCAGAACCCTATTTGTTATCTGATCAGAGCAGAAAAGGATTTTTTCTTCTTCTTTAGAGAATATGTTCTAGTAAAGTGGCCTACTCTGAGAGCTTTTATTGCATGGATCTAGTACAAATGTCCCTACATACAATATTTCCATATTTCTTTGTAGACTTTGATGCTGTAATGTTTTCAAGCATCTTCTTCATGTGTGAAGTTATCACATTGCTCAAATAGATCATAGATAGCTATTTATTCTTCATGTACGTTGAAAATAATGAATAGTAAACTAATTTTTTATAAGAATGCTACTGAAATGGAGGAACACAAGAAAAGGAAAAAAATGTTCACCTTCTTCGCAGCCAAAATAGAAGATTATTGACCAGTTCATCGCAATTAGAAAAATAAAATTGAAAACTGAAAAAAAAAAAAACAAAAAGTTAAAGCAAAGCATACCATGCAGGAGAGCAGACAAGCTTCCAGCTGGCATGTAATCATGGACTAGAAGTTTCTCATCCTTGGAGTAGTAATAAGAACGGAGTGGCATGACATTAGGGTGCTGCCCCACCCTCCCTACAACCTCCATTTGCTGTTCAAAATCCCTCTTTCCAACCCCAACTTCCCTCAACCTTTTCACCACCACCATTACGCCCTCATCTAAAACAGCTTTATAAGCTGTTCCATAACTTCCCTTCCCAAGAACTTCAGCTGAAGCCCTCAATAAATCCTCGAGATCAAAGTTATGTGAACATCCTGTAAAGAAGACCAACTTGTTCTTCTCAGCATCTTGCACCCCACTTCCAAAGTCTTCAGGCTTCTCATTTCTCCCACCATTAGCAGCCTTTCCTTTCAATGAACTACTGCCGTCACTATCTTTCTTCTTCAAACAGAAGAACAAGATCATGAAAACTATTAGAAATAGAATTGAAGAGCCCCCAATAATAATGGCAATGATAGCAACTGCTCCAAGCTTCTTATTGTAGCCAGCATTTTGTTTACTGGTGACTGCTGGTGGGGAAGGCAAGTAAACAGTAGAAGGAGACGGAGCAGGAGAAGGAGAGCGGGCGCTCGCAGAGCAATCAGTCAAAGGTAGCCCGCATAGAAAAGAGTTCCCAATGAATGAAGAAATTGGAAACTTCTGGAGTGAGTATGGAATTGATCCTTTCAGCATGTTATAGCTCAAATTCAGTAGTTTGAGCCTTGGGAGGTTGAGGTTGGGAATAGCACCAGAGAATGAATTGAACTGGAGGCTCAACACAGTTAGTCGTGACAAATTCTCAATTGTAGGTGGAATATTGCCACTGAAGGTGTTGAAGGAGACATCTAATACACCGAGTTGGGAGGAGAGAGAAGTGGGAATTTCACCAGAGAGGTTATTATGTTGAAGATAAAGCGATTGAAGGGAAGGGATGGAGGGGATATCAGAAGGGAGATTCCCATTGAGGTGGTTGGATCGGAGGCTCAGGACTCTAAGAGCATCTAGCTTTCCAATACTATTGGCTGGGATGGGGCCAGATAGTCCGACACCTGGGAGATGGATGGCAATCACTCTTGTTCTGTCATCATTGCAGGTGATGCCAACCCAAGAGCTGCAGACTGAGTCATTATAATTCCAGTTGAGTTTTAAGCCATGTGGGACAGCAGAAGCAAAGTCCAACAGGGCCTGTCTATCAGAGTTCAGGTCACCGATTATCAGCGGAAGAATAGGCAGTAGGACAAAAATGGAAGTAACCACTGGAAAGCATTGGAGCTTCATGGGGAGTATGTATATGCTGATCATATCAAAGGTGTGAATATGACCTCAGCGACTCTTGTTGCTCCCCTGGTTCAATAACAAATACCATGACACAAAATTAGATGATCATATATTCGGAGGAAGCAACAATGTCAGTACAAATAAGAACATAGTTATTCTGTTTCATTAGAAGCATGGGAAAGAATTGAGGTCTGCAACAGCAAAATTTCTGAGCACCAATTACACCTTACTTTGGAAATGTAGCGATTAAATAAGTGTGTTAAAACTGCAAATAAGAATGGATTAGAAGATGAAAAAAATAATAATAATGCCTCACAAAAGCAGAAGGAAGATTGCAAAGATTTAAAAAAAAAATAATGAATAAAAGCAACCTCACATAAACACCAACACAAATTTTAACATAAATTGTCCATGGTGGGGAGAGAAGAAAAATAAGATAATGCCTCTTTGAACATTCAGAAGAAATGAACACGTGTGATTCTGTCCACCGTTGAAGAAAAGCATAAACTGTGCTTATGTGTGTTTAGTATTTAATCTTTACACAGCAGGTCCCAAGCCTGGATAAAGGAAGAGGGTTACGTTACCTAGCTGACAGTCAGTGTAAAATTTTGTCAGACCCCTTACAAACATAGATCCTAAGAGCATTTGAGTAAGTGTTACCGTGTTCCCCTCAATTGATGCGTTGCATCTATCCTTGGGTGCGGCAGACAGTGGAAAAGGGGCGTGCTGTGGTGCCCAGTTTGGTGAGAAATGGGCAAGGGTTCCTTGGATGAGTGCGGGTAAAAAAGTTAATCCACAGTGTTAACCTTAGGTTAGCAACTTAGAATATAGAAACACTCACATGCAAAGGGATGGAGTTAGTAGACACTTTAATTAAAAGAAAATTAAACATAACATGCTTACAAGAAACTAAAAGGATATTGGGAACACTATCCTAGACTTTGCAGTGCTCTATGACCTTATAATAGCAAACACCTATTTTAAAAACAGAGACGAAAATCTAATAATCTTTAAAAGTGGATCAAATCAAATATAGGTCAAACTAACTTTCTCTTAACTAAAAGAGTAGATGGGCTAACATGCATAGATTGAATGAAGTGAAGCCCTAGAATTAAAGGGTTGAGAATTCAACAAATTGATCATTTATTTACATTTCAGTTTGAATTTCTGTTGCAGGAACCCTCTGTCAAACTTTTTTTATACTGAAAATTAAAGCTGATTTTTTTTCTTTTTCTTTCCACTGTTGAAAATCCTTTCCAAGAGAAACTGATTACTTAGTTAAAAGTTCGGGAACAAAGTTTAAAGGAGAAACATTATTTTAAGGAAATACAAAACCCCACCCCTCTTTTGGTTATCACTTCTATAGCATATAGTGTAAAGAATGTGGAACCTGTACCTTCCCGCCCCAAGCCTCTTTATTATACAAAGAAGAATTTGAGGCAGTATAACGCATAACACCAGTGAAAGAAACTCCACTTTTCAGATGCACAAAAAAAGGATGCATCAACGAATCCAACTCTGAAGTGTTGAGAACTATTAATGTGCACTTTAGGCTGAAGATTTGGGAGAAAATGAGATAGCAAAGGGAAAATAATTTTCTTGATTGACTTCTCCATAAGAGAAAAAGTAAAGGTCACTTTCAAAACATATACAAAAATATATCTAGTAGAAATACTGCACTTAAAAGTTTAAAAAAAGTAATCCATATAGAAAAGCTAAGTCATTACAGGGAATCCAGACCAAAAAGAAAAAAAAAGATTCACTATAAAGAAAAAGCAAATGTCCAGTTGTTCCTTTGTTCTGTAAAAGGAGAGGTATTCGAGGCTAGAAAATGGTATGTCAACATTCTCAAGGAGTCTCAGTCAATAACTTGCATCAAACCTCCCATAGTGTTTGTTGCATTGACTACAGGTCATGTGCCAAGAATTATGCCCCGGGAAGAAGTAAAGCAAAAGATTAGAGAACTAAGTACTGAAAATATCAACTAAGAATGGGGTTAGGTTAGATGTTCATAGCAAACAACAAATAACACTCAAAAGACACATAAAAAGTGTGATATTTGCACACAATACATGCATTTGAGTCATCAACAAAAGCACTCATTTTGGTTTCCATTAATGGCAGCTATCAATTGTACATCATAATTCATAAACTTCAAAAAAAAAAAAAAAAATTACTGATAAAAAATAACAGTAGAGATGAAGGGACTCACAAGAATAGCCACTAAAAGAATTTCTATGAGAAATTCAGGACTTGTAACCTGTAAACACACAATTCATCGGTAGGATTCAGATTATCTGAAGAAAAAAAAAATTCAAAAGAAAATGAAAATTAAGAAAAATTAAACCCTTGTAAATAGCTTCCATTCTTCCTAATTATAGCGTACATATGTATATATACATATACATGTCGTCTACTAAGATGATGAGTGTCTGAACTGTAACCGTTGGTGCTTCAGACGAATTAGACCGTGGAATTTAAAATTTTGAAATGAACTGCCAACGGCATTGCTGTGAAAGGAAAACGCCTGAGATCTCTCATTCGACTAGAGGCCGATTTATAGCTGAATTAAGAGTTTCCTTCCATTTCACCGACCAAAACACACAAACAGAGAGCATTAACAATGTCAAACAACAATGTCGGCAACGCCATTAAAAGCTTCTTGGCCAAGCCTACCAAACTGTGCTGAGATCTACACTCTGTATTTATATCAAAACTTGTCTAACCGGTTAATTAATTCACCCGTGGAAACCGAATATGCTCATATACATACATTCTTACATATAGATACATATACACATCTATGTATATAAAATATACGCATAGAGAGAGAAAAATTGAGGACGAGTGTAACCTACATTCACCGAAAGAGAGAGTCGCCGTCGTCGGTGGGGGAGGAGTTGAGCAAAATGCGGATTTGCTCCCTTCAAACTATACATATATCCGTTGTGTTTATCATCAAATGCCATTTGTATTTTGTAGTGTGTTTCTAGTGGAGCTTTTGAGCCGAACCGTCTTGCTCCAAGTCCAGGCTCACGCCCGCGGGTCAAGTCCGTATTCCATGGACCGGACCGCGGTAGTTCAAAACGGAGCGCTCCTGGCGTTTTCGGGTGCGACGGAACAACGGTCTTATTTTGTTTTTAATTGGAGCGGATTGCATTTATAGCTATTATATTTTATCGCAAAACTTTATTATATTAACAAAAATGGGAGTTTATTTTTTATTCATTGATCAGTTAGAATTTTTTTTTTACATAAGTAAACACTAAAATAAGCTGTATGTTCATGAGTCTTACTTTTTGTATTGTATTTGAAGTCTAAAAAATATTATATCACATTTTAGTGTCCCACTTGAATAAAAATAATTTACATTACTAATGAAATAAAAGTAACCTTTAGAACTTCTTCCGCTTGTTTCTTGGTTCAATCCAAATAACATATTTGACCATATTTAGAATATCAAACGTAAGATTTGTGAGCTAAGGTATAATAAGCATTCTGATTTCCATCACCATTTTTTTTTTTTTTGGTTGGCCCAAAATGCTTATTTTTCACTAACTTTTGATTTTTTTTTATTTTTCTGGCGATGATTAGGGCATGATGGTTTGATTAAAGAGGAGTAAATCGGAATTCAATTAATCACAAGAATGAAGTCTCGAGTTTAATTTCTTTTTACGCCCTATTGTAACCAATCATCATTCATATAATGTATAAAATTTACATACTTTGTGTAAACGGTGCCTTACATGAACTTGAATGAATAGTCAGCTGAAGTTCTGAACATTTTATAGCAAAATTAAAAATAAAAATCAGTTGTTATATGTTACTAACATAAAAGGTAAGACAATTTTCTTAATTACTTTACTCGTGGCATATCAACATCATGAAGGCCAGTTAGTTACTTTTTATAAAGCATGCAAACGGGATGTTTTCAAACATCAACTCATGTTGGGAAGCATGATCAACCAACCACAACATTATCTATTGAATGTTGTTTTTCACAAAAACTACCACATTGATTCATGCCATTATATCCATACACAATGGCTTAATTCCTATGAGGCCTCAACCAAGCATATGGTTCTACATTTTAAAAATTTTTCTTATTGGTTAAGCATTTAATGGGTCTCATAGAGTTTGGTGATCTTTTATTTATTTATTTCACTATAGGGGTCTGAGGCTTATTACTTTTTCGAGCTCATGCAAAGCCATCATCCACGTAAACTATTAAACTTTATGTATTATATGAATGATGATTCGTCACAAGGGAATATGAGGAGTGATTGAACTTGAGTCCTCGCATATGGCAAGCTGATGCCACCCGTTGTGATTTGGTGATCTCCTTTTGTGTTCATCTAAAAGTTGCTCTTAGTTGTAACCTTTTTCTTCTCTGTTACCTCACAAATGCGAAAATAAGAAAAATAAAAATCATGGATTCATGGGTTCCTTATTAATCTCTATAATTGCCATGGTTGGTAAGCAACATCATATATTTTATTAGTTTAGGAGATTCTTGACCACCATCATCATCTCCAAACAAGCTTCTTTCACCTGATTTGAACAAATGTTGATGAATTTGAATTTCTTGCTATGAACAATGGATGAATTCAAAGTAAATCAAAATTACTTATTATTCCTTGTTTTGACTCTCACACTCAAGCCTTCAAAATTTTAGTCTGATTTTTCTGCATAAAGCTCATCACTAGTCACATGGTAGTCTTTAAGTTATTTGAGACCATTTTCTTCTCGAGTTATATGGGCAGACCTAGTAAGGGACGAGTAGGGGCAGCTGCTCTTACTGAATTTGGCAACTTCTACTATTTTTTAAATTTACTTTTTTTTTTATTTGATTATGGTTTATAAACATAATATATTGCCTTCAATGAATTTTTAACATCTACATTTGCCTCCATGGAATTTATTATCACTCGCATTTACTCTAACTGAATTTCACTAGCCCCTCTATTTTGATGGTAAAATTGTGCGCTTGTGTGGCAATTATAGAACCATCTTTTGACTTTATAGGTTATCTTAATTTTTTTTTTTTTTGGGGATACATTGGAGGGCTAAAGCCCTAGGAGAGGAGGGACGATGAGACAAACCCATGACCTTGTGGTTTGGGTGGAGGTGCCACTACCACAGAACTAATCTCGCTTCTTATCTTAATTTCTTTTTACGTTTTTAATATGATTATCCCTGCATTGGTGAATGAAATATAGTATCAATTAGAAAGCAATTTCGTATACGATTTTATGTAAGTTTTCCCTACGGAACAAAAAAACTTGAATCTACCCTTGCGCGCTTCATGTTTTAGCATTGAAATGGGCAGGAGATGACCTTGCAATGTAATTACTCTGTTCTTAGTATTAAATTTATTGGTCAGTTGTCACTTTTCAACCACTTTTTTTTTAGTGCGGTTGTCAAGCTCTACAAGGACCACTCAATTGAGTTTCAGGAGTTGAGAAAGGTATACTAGGTTATATGCATTTATGTGAGTGTGACAAGTTCATGAGTGGTGCAATTGCTGTAAACTAGCCGTCTAAAATGAATGTGGTAGTTGGTAGAGTTGTTGGCAACCCCCGTGGAGTAAATGTTCCTATGTATATATATACTTGAATGGTTTTATGCTAGTAGGTCATTGTAGAGATAACAATTTCACAATCTACTTGGAGCCACATTATGCATTCTGTTAAACTTTTTACAAGAATGGAAGTATGTGAGAGTCAAACATACCATCTCAAACGATTTTTTTTCTTAATTTCATATTTAACAAATGCCACTTTTAACTTCCATGTTTATTCTTACTTTTCTTAATCATATTCATCTATTTCAACATTCTCATTTTAACTGTGTTCATTCTTTGGACATGCGACGAACTGTAGACACGGGAGGAAAAAACACTAGACTAGCACGGAGTAGTTGAGTGGAGGGAGAGCAGACCTTAAGTGAACCATAAACTAGAATATTATGGGTTCAAATCTCCTCTGGGATATACGTGATTTGTAGGTGATTGCATGTATCTGAGATTAACAGTGCTGGAGTGGATTGGATGTGGCATTGCACAGGAGTGCTACCTCATCTGCAAAAATAAGCCCAACCCAATGGCCCCTGTTATTCTGTTGGTAAAGAAGGGTCAATTTTGGTAACACGGTCACTACTGTTGCCCTCTTCCATTGGTTTTCGATTAGTTTATGTTATGTTTGGATCTCGAATTTATTAAAAAAAAATTGAGAGAAAAAAGAGAAAGAAATGTGTTGAAAAGTGAAACTAAAAGGTTTCTTGGATTGGTTTCTGCTTAATCTTTAGTGGCTAAGTACTTGTTGCTAAGCCAGCCTATGAAACTTTAAGGAAGAATTTTAACTGCATCTTTGATCTTTTGGTTTTATTCATAAATATACATTTTCTTGTAGGAGGATGGAAGAGTTGTGGAAACAGGAGATGAGTCGATGGCAAAACGCATTAAGAAAGAAGGCTACAAACCAATTTCTGCCAAATAAAACAGCAGGACAGTTCAGTTTTGTTAAACTCTTCTCACATTGGTTCTTTTTTTCCCATTATTGTTGAACTTTGGTTTATCTATCCCAGCTCGTTCAGGTTGATGTATTTTGTAAATTGCATTGATATGACTTCAATTTAACCACAAAATGAACAGAGTGTAGCATGTCTCAACTTTGCTTGGTCTGGAGCTTTAGGCCAGAAAGAAAAAAGACAAAGAAATGCCCTCTTTTTCCCCGACCCTTGCTCTTCAGTCTGCAACAAGGGGATTTTACTAGCTTTAGAATTGAGGGACCAACCTGATACTACCTAGGCCAACCAAGAGAGAACAGTGAAATAAACTCAAATGTACCAACTCACTAAGAAGATATAATGGTCGATTCAGTGCAGATTTAAACATGAATGGACTCCAAAGTATAGATCTTTAGTGATCTTTCAAGCTATTATCTGTTGAGAAATTTGGAAGTGGTTCAAATGCACCTGTGATAACTCTCACATCAGTTTATCTAAAAAAGCTACATGCTTACTAATCAAATTAAGCGTGGAATGATCAAACAAATATAACTGCTAACAAATTTTTTTATACGAGATCTAAAGTTTTGAAGGAAACATAATTTTATTACAAGGTAACATGAACATCAACAACAGTAATTGTCACATAATGCCTGTCTGGGCACTAATCAATGTAGAAACTTAATTTTTGAAATTAGCTATCCGCTGAGCAAGGTAACTTAAACCTTGCAAACTCAACTCTGACAAGATATAAGGTGACCTTACATTTATCTTTGCATGGTCAAGGCCTCAGGTCTCCTTTAAACAACTCAGTAAAAACAAAACAACAAACAGAAAAGAACAGATTGTGCGTGAACAATCTCCGAGGGAATAACCACTATTAGCTAACTTTTTCGAGCTTTTCAATTTCTTCGCGGTGTCTTCTCTCTGCCTCCTGAAGTTCTCTTTCAGCATCTTCCTCGTCCTCCCTCTCGTCACGATCTTCAAACTCCTTAGTTGCTGCCATTGCTTTCACAACAGGATCTCTGAGTTCAGAAACCAGCCCACCACCAACCTTGTACTCTTCTTCATCCCCAATAAGGAATATACGCTGGTCAGGCCCTGTTGCCATGGGAATGTCCACTGCCAATAACTTCATATCATACTGCAAAGAAACGAAAGCACCAAATACTTATTCTTGCTATGTGATATTCTAAACAAATCAGATAAGAATCTAAACTTCAAGAAACAAAATAACATTACAGCTATAAATTAGCATGGGTACTTGCTCAATAACAGAAATAACTGTTGCTTCATCATATAAAGTTTAAAGCCGGCAAGTATCAAAGCAAACCTGGCCCTTTTTATTCTTGACTTCAACGCTTACTAGACCTTTTCTCTCTGAACCTCGTATTGGGAATATAAGAAAACATCTTTTGCCCCTGAACCCTGGCTTGAAATTCTTTAGCGTAATCCCTCCACCTGACATCACATATGCTCTCAAATCAGTCCCTGAGAGAGGAGCACCCATAACCTCGAGAATTCCAGCATCTGTATTGAGGCTCCTCATGGCCATTCTATAAACTTTATCAGGATTGATCATGAATCTTGTACGAAGATACAAGCCCTTCACATAAACAAAAACAATACAATCAACAATAAAAAGCCTTCCATGAAAAATAAAACTGGGGGGGTGGGCACTGTTCTAAAGCAAGAATGCCAAAAATAATTGCTCTGCTCATATTGGCTAAGTTCATTTCAGATCACAGAAATGGCACCCCTTTATGTCAGACTCCTTGGATTTTTATTTTTTATTTTTGAATAAGCAAGCAACTTTTTTCAAAAGGAACACCAAGAAAGGGTGCCACCATTGTACACGAGGTGTATACAAAGCCCAACTCCCCCACTTTAAATCAAGACCTCCTATAAAATCTATCATAGCAAAAGAGGACAGGCAAAACATGCAACAAAAAAGTCTATGAAACGGTAAAACAGTATCCTCAAAAGTACTTCTATTACATTCCTTCCAGATGCACCACATTACATACAAGGCAGCCAACTTCCAAGTTCCAAGCCTTCCTAGAATTACCATGCGCTTTATTAGTAAATAAATTCTATTAAAAAGGTACCAAGGGTGTAGTACCATCCATGTAATGATTAAACTTCAACGATTAACTACCCCCCTCTGGGACTCTTCGAGGGGCATGCACGCAAGAACCCCCACTAAATACCTATTGAATCATTTCAAGTTGCCAGAGAGAGAGAGAGAGAGAATCAATTGGAGCTGGAACCCTATCGATTGAGTATTAAAGCCCAGCCCAAGTATGCACACCATGATCCATTACATTTGATAATGCCTGGGACTGTAAAGAGTAAATATGATTGCAAAACATCTCATCAGGGCTTGTTAGTCCCACTGTTTCCAAGGAAGAAAAAAAAATCACCAGCAGCAGGTTGCAGAGTTTGCACATATTCTATTTTCCAGTTATAAACAGGAAGAATATGCAATTAAGGAAGCTTGTTTCTCTTATTAGATGTGCCAATAACCATTAGTTGGGATTAACAAATATAATCATCTTTCTATAATTAGGCCAAACACTGAAAATTCAGATGACATTCTGCCAATAATCATGAGGTCCGACAATCAAAATTGGGACGCCAAAAGAAAGATCAGCACAATCTTCACAATCACAATACCATCCAATGGATTTTGAGTGCACTAGATAAGAATGAAGCCAATGGCAATGGGTACTAAACAGAACCTAGGTATAGAATGTCAAAGCTTACTGCAAGTGTCATAAAATTGCCACTATCTTGCCAGCAGGACCAACAGCAAGATGAGCAAGACAAACCTGAATAATTGTAGTCTACTTGGATGAATGCAGGGTTAAGTAATGTACCATTTTTTGATATCCTTATCATTGGAAAATAAAATCATGATTTGCATGTTAGAAGTTCCATAAAGGGCATATTGGTTGAGTTCCAAGAAGATGTGAAAGGCTTGTGTGAGAGAAAATTACAACCATTGTATGTTCTTGCCGTCAAATGAGATGGCCAATCCACACATTTGACAATTCAAGTTCCAAAACCAAACATACCCTCATTATGTTCCTCAATGAATCTATCAGTCATCCTACATCATCTAAGTTCTGATTAAATACTTCAGATGCATCAATTATTTTTGTTTTATATTTTTGGCAACGAGGAACCTCTCCTAGGCAGGGCCACATTGGACCCATCTCAGCAAAGGACACCCCGGATACCTGCAATCATCCGCAAATCACAGGTACCGGTTAAGCCCCGGAGTCATCAGCAAGAGTTGAAGCCAAGATGTCCGAGTTAAGCCAGACGTCTAGATGCATCAATTATAGTTAGGAAAGTAGCTGATTCGATTTCACCCTCACAACATAGAGTCAAGCAAAAGTTTGAGAACCACAGTATACGGAGTGAACAATTCAGATAAAGAACTCACTGCAAATGCCACAATAGCACTGGAAAGAGCAAGAAACCCGTACTTGGCCATGCCTTCAGATAACCCAACAAACGTGTTGGCAATCCCAAACATAATCCTCCACAACAAAAGGCACACCATAACCCCTCCTGCACCCAACAACACCAGAGAATTCCTCTTCCAGAATGCCTCAATCTGCAACCCAACTGCTTTCCGGTACCGCGAAAACGCATCCTGGACCGCCGTTGTTGGGTTCTTGACCACATTCTTAGCAAAATTCCCATTAATTTTACTACCAACGTATGAACTCTTGGAAGTGAAGTACCTAAACCCTAGAAAGCTTCGATTAAACAACAAATTGGGTTGGGGGCTCAATTGAATTGCTGGGTTTTGGAAGATTCTTGATATTGATGACGAGAAGTGGGTCGTCTGAGTCTGAGTGAGAGGACTGAGCTTTGGGTGATGAGAGAGAAGTTGAGATATGCCGCTACACGCATTTGAGTTTGTGGGTGGCGAGGATTTTGATGGGATATAAGGATGGCGGTGGAGGTATCTTAGTATGAATCTCGTTGAGGGTTTTGACATTTCTCCCAACGTTTAGATTCACGAAAACACAAACTCGGGAAGATCTAGAAGCTCGATTGATTGTTTACAAAGAGGAACTAAACAGTTGTACTCAACGAAACCTGTATATAGATATACAGATTTCTGTATGTAACAGTGGAGAGAACCTGGTTTGACTGATCGCGTAACAATGGAGAGATCCAGGGATTGATTGCTCCTTCCGCCCTATTTTGCACATTTACGCGTTTGGCAACTGCCCTGAGGTCAGCATATTGTCTATGTACAAACATGGTCAATTCAGCTGAATTTAAAATGAAAACAGAAAATAGAAAGAAAAAAAAAGAGCTTTTTTGCTTTTTTGGCCTTTTCGAAATTACTTTTTTGACCTTTCTATGAGTTTTTATCCTATTCTTTGAAATTTTGTTTTATCAAAAAGAAGATAGTAAAAATGCCACAAGCTAATTAAATAAGTCATCTTGTAAATTGATCCAAACGAAAATTGAACTATTTGATGGTCGAGACTCACTCTCTTTAGGAAATTACCAAATCCATGACTTTAACGTTATTAGTTCATTCCTTTTTCGAACATGGGTAAGTTTAATAAGAAAAAAATTATGGATATAATTACAGTGATTGTGAGCTAGTTTGGATAGTTTTTCACCGGTTTTTAACTAGTTCTCAGTTGTGCTTTTTGATTAAAAAAAAGAATTAAAAACTTACTAAAATTGAATTTGAATTGAATAAAAGCTGTCTTAAAAAGTCCATAAAAAACCGGATTCACGAGAAAATATTCAGTATTATGATGATACCCCTATATCATGTTAATGTGGTATCACAAATCAATAGAAATGCACTAAAATATAGTTTTTATCCCCATCACTTAAAATTAAGAAATTAGTTAGAATATTTTATTCACACTACTCCACTAACCGATATGACATCTCATCACAACATACATACGTGAATAAATTTTATTGGCTTGTGATACCATGTAGCAATAATGACAAGGCCTTAATATTATTTTATTTATATTTTGTGTTGTTATTAAAGAGCACTTGTTTTGTTCAGTCATAATGTTTTGTATTCAAGATGCTTTGGTCTCCAATAAATCCCAGCTTTCTAATCCCCACTAGGTTTTGGATCTGAACTTTTTGATAACCTTGCAATGGCCAATTAATCAATGGTCAAAATTTATTTCTCCTTTTTGTAAGAGTAATCAATGTAACCAAAGAAAAAATTTAATTAAGGGAATTGAACAGTCAAAAGAATAAAAAACTTTAACCATTCCTTGTTCTATTTTTCTCTAGGTCAAATATACAAAAACTAATTCCGTGTGCAAATAGAATATAATGTTTTGGAAAATAAAAAAAAAATTTCTCATATTGAATTCAAAGTACCATACTCTTTTTACTTAATATTCATATTTTATATGGCGAAGACATTGTTTTATTTTCTTTTAAATAAACCTTATTTGCGCCAAGGGTGAGAGAATACTAGAAGTTCGGTAATTTCTCCTCTAATCATGATAAAAGATCCCATTGAAGTAACAAATCCCCTGCATACTGTGTGTACATTTGGTATGATAACACTGCATGCATATGACATTCTTCAAATCTTATCGTGGTTGAAGTCTCATGCACTATGTTATTCTTTATGCAGCATGTGCTATTTGTATAATAACCTGGTGAAACTTATGGTCATGGTGCAAATTCATATTTGGTTGTGACATAATTAGGCATGTGCTCCCATTTTTTTAGGAAAAAAAATATAATTTATCATGAAGAACATAGAAAGAAAATTTATTATAATGCACAAGCAATGAATTCTTAATTTTAATTCTGAAATCTTGTGTTGCGGTGGCCATGCTGATATTATCTTTCCTAAAGAAATGTCATCCATGTTTCATAAAGAAGCTTGTTATCCTATCAACAATGCTAACGTTTCGTTTGAAACTCGAATTTTCGGTTGAAAAAAAAAAAAGTGATGAAAAACACAATAAAATTACTTTTTCACTTTGTTCTATTTTCTTTTACTTTTTTCTTTTCTCACAAAAAATTTGAATTCCAAACAGAGCGTAAGAGAATAATCATTTTCTTTTGTTTCAATATAAAAATAAAAATGATTTATACGAAGGCAAAAATGTAATGGGCAGAATTTAAAAAAAAGAAGGAAATATTGATAAATAATGTAGTAGATCTTTTATTGGACAATTTTCAAAATTTAATTGTAATTAAAAGTGAAAACAATGTTAAGGCCTCAATTTCCATTATAAAATGAAGTTTGAACTAACGAAACTATACACTTTCAATATTTTTCACTCGAGAGAAAGACATCATTACATATTTGAAGAGAAGGATTCGAATCCAGGCCTGATGATCGAGATAAAGCAGTCCAAGTCTCCAATGAGTAACTACTGGCCAATAACGAAAAAAATGTTGGCAAGTGACACTAGTTACTTGAATTACTTTCTATTGCCTTCTAATTTGGTCAAAAACCATATTGTACCACAATTGAGTGATAAACTAAGAGGAGGGAACGTTGGTTGGGTTTCGTTTGGAAAGTGTTAATGAAGAACATGAACTCTTGAATATTGATTTTCAAGTTATATAAACAAACAAATTAAACCTTGAATACAGATTGGTATAATAATTCACATTTGAAAATATTATAATCATTTGATTTTCGTTTTAAGTAATGACAGACTTCTAAAACATCTCTCTCTCTCTCTCTGTGGGGATTTCATGGGAATATTTAGGACAAATATTCAGTCGTCGCTAAGATTTAAACATTATAATAAGGGGCCCACAACTACATGGCAGGTAAAATATCATAACGGAGGTACCTACTGAATTTTATCCCGAATATCTAACATCAATGGCTACCATGCATGGCTATAGTAATTAACATTTATTGTCAAATATCCAGACATTAATTAGATTGTAACAGGACATTAAAATTCAAATTTTCTAAGTACTAACAAAGGTCTAAATTTTGAAAGCAATGCCATTTTTTAATTTTTTTTATTCTTGTGGGCTGCAGAGATCTGAAAGCATGTCTAGAAACATGTTTAGGTTCGCACTCAAAACACAGCAAAAGTCTTAATCCTGTAAAGATAAATCCTTCTTGTAGCGTGCAATCTTCACAGCTTAAACATCCATGTACAAGTGCACTGGCAGCACAATCACATTCAGCATATATATATATATATAAGTAGATGTTGCAATTATGTAATAGATGTTTTCAGGAGCAATAGTGTTTCTTACATTACATATGCTTAACAATATTTTGTGTTAGCATATGAATACAAGATACTTACACTCGTATGCATTCAGGGGGACGAGAATTGTCTATTGCCCATGCAATTCTCAGGCGAGCCCTATTTTGGCTTGCTGTCAGTATTGAGAAAGCGGACATATTCCTGCTGCAACATCTCTCCTCCATTCACAGGATCAAAGCTGCACCTGTAGAAACTGATGACAGAGCCCAAGAAAACAAATAAAAGAAAAATGATGAGCGTGAAAAATTATCATTTTTTTTTGTAGTCATTGTTAGAACCAAGTATCCTCGTCAGTCCAGAGCACAAAGGAATTTCCTATATGCAATTATTATTCTTTCTTATTTTGTGAAGGCCGAGGTCAATCCACCTAATTTACCATTAAAATAGAAACCACCACAACTCTATGCAAAGTAAGCTAAAGTGTACGCAATCTCAAAACACGTCACATGAGCAAGCGATAATTGCTTCACTCAATTGGAGCCATGTGCCCCATCAAGTATGCAGAGAGGTCAAATCCTTGTGATTATCTAATAACTACTAAGAAGCCTTCAACAGCACGCTTAATAAGTTGAAATTAAAAGGGAATAATCATGATTAAGGATACATCATTCATCTTTTTTGTTTATAAAAAATATGCCAAGGAAACATGCATGATAAGGACAAGGCTTTTCTGAGTTGAATCAAATAATTGTCTGGCAATATACTTGCATCACTAATGTTTGGCATAAAGTAAAAAGAGAAATAAGACAATTGCATACCTCCCATCCATGCCAACAACAATGATGGTGTTATGAGATCCAAATGCCACAATGAATTCTGTGTATTCCGGTAAGTGAAACTGAGCAAATGACCATTCAGAGCTAAAATATTTTGGCAACGCTCCTGAAAGAAGACAGAAACTCTAGAATTTAGGGAAGGCGACATTAAACAACCCATGCATGATAGTTAGTTTGGAAAAACGTGTGGCAATAAAAAAAATGAACAGAGTTCGGATAAATACTACTAACGTGCAGATCAAGTAGTGGTGTAGTCAAATAGAAAATATAAAACTGGTTAAACAGCAGTTAAACAGATAAAAGTTCAAGGGCCAGAAAATGTTTGTAAATACAAAAAATGTCTTCTTGGTTTAAAAGATTAGGTTTGTTTGCTCCAAGTAATGTGTGAAATTAAATTCAATACAGGTTCAAATGTTTCATTAAGTTCATGGGTTTACTAAGTTTGCGAAGTCCTATTTAGGTGATTCTTAACATTACATAGAAACGATACAGTGACTTATAACAAAATAATACAAATAAAAAAAGTTACAAAATAAATTTTATATGGGCATGGTACAAGTACGTCTTAAACCTTAAAAGCAAACCATAAAATCAAATTATTCTTTTGATAGTCATTCGAACCTCCACATACGAAATCATTTCTAGATAAACCTCCTTTACCTTTCATAAAAGACAATGACGAACCAGGGTTGGCACTAGTACTTGGAGAAACAAGGGCATCAAGGGAAGATGAGGAATTCTGGTGAACCATTGCTGGACTTTGAGCATGACTAGAACAAGTTGATGAGTCCTCCCCCACCACCCTAACTCGCAGGCTGAATAAATGAACAGTGCCCTTCTCACTTGACACAACCAACCATTGGACATTAGGGGAGAGAGCAATACTAAAAATATTTGCTTTATCCACTCCTCTGCGTACCTATTTTAAAGCAATAAAGTTTAGACAAGGAAGTTTCAAAATTGTCAGTGACCATCAAAACAAGATGCCAATGCAAATGCAGATGAAAACTGGAACCTGATAGAAACCTACCGTTTTATGTAACCAATGCATAATTGATGAAGAAAATTGGCCAAAAACCAATAGGCTAAAGAAGTGGAGTGAGGTTGTGATAGTCTTAGGATCAAATCTAGCCCAGAAGAGGGAAGAGAAAAAAAACAATAAATAGACAACTTGAAACATGGATTGTTATTGCACATGGGACAAGAACAGGCAGGTACACTTACACCAGAATGTCATATAATGCGGGTGCACTTACACGCTTCTAAAGATCTCTTATTTAGGTTACAATGTGAAAAGTAGACTTAAGTGCAAGACTGGTTTTTCATTTAATTGAACAAAAGAGGATATAAGCAACATTCATTTTGGGACGCACATGATTCCTACTCCTACTGCCATGCAGCAACTGACCTTTTAGTAAAATCCGTAAGTCTAGGAGACACAGTTAGTGCAATCACATATAGCGAGTCTCAACTTTTTAATTGATCTTTACAAAGGCAAAGTCTTCTAGTCTATGCATAAAGCATGATCAATTTTCTTGACCTTTACGAAAAGACTACTAATAAATCTAAAGAAGCAAAGAGAATATGAACCCATTTTGATTAAGACAGTGTGGGTGGTCTTCCTACAGGAATGCTAGAATGGTTTGGCACTTTAAGGAAAATGAGAACTTAAATTATCAACTTCTGGTTCAAAAGCAATACAGAACTTTGCCATAAAGAAGACAATTTTTAAAGGAGAAAAGGAAAAATGGAATTGGAAAATGGACAATGAACATAAGATCATCCAGCAGGAACAGCACAGTACCTCTTGTAACCGAGTTCCATCCATTGTGTTAAAAATTCTTATCAAAGTGCCCTTTGTACTGGCAGTTGCAAGAAGCAGTCCATCCATTGTTAAGGTTAAGCAGGCAATTTGAGAATCATGAGCATTTATTAACTTGGTCATATTCAAGCCAAAGTGTTCAATTCGAACCTGCCCTTGACAAAGACCTGGGCAAGCCAATACAGATGTATTCAAGTTGTGTGAAAGGCAACAAAGTCCCCTAGGGTTGGCCAGGGTTTCTATCTGATGAAGAAGCTTCAGATCCATAAAATTGTAAACATATATCTTGTGCTCAAGGACAATAATGATGCGATCCCGTCTTAGTTTCACTGCTTGAACCTCAGACCTAAATGAAAATTCACCAATGCACCTGCTTTGATGATCGTCCCAAATGACTACTTTATTAGGAGGGTACTGGGAATTGGCTTTACCACCAACAAGTGCCAGGATGTTGGACCTAAATAGCATCTCAACAATTCCAAATCCTCCACTTTTCAAATCCCGTCTGTAAGTTTCCGTAAAAGGATCACAGTTGTAGATACGAAATCCATGGCTTGTGCCAGCAGCAAAGCAACCATAGTCCTGATTCCATGATACAGAGAGCAATTCTGTTTCATCAATGTCTACGAACTCTGGTTCTACCTGGCTGAAAGGACCAGAAACCCCAGATTCAAAGGTACCCAGCCTAGCTGGTGGAAGTATTCCTCGAGAGGTTGAAACAGACGAACTCATGGGGGATGAGGGAATGGTCATGAGCATGTGAAGCAGTCAAACACTGCAGAAATACAGGACATCCAAAGCCAGAACAACACAGGTAAGACTCAGCTGTAATGATTAAGAAATTCAAATGGTGATAAAATTAGAAAGTGAAACCAAGACATGGAAAACCTACTCTTTACCCAATTAAGTCTAGGTGCTGCTAGCTGGAAAATAGATCAACTTGGTAACAATCATGTAAAAGTAGAATTCTAATCTCTCTTGCTCTCAATGAAATTCAGATACCGTATTTAAAGATCCCACAAACATGTAACACGAGCATTACCAAAACTAGCATGTCACGTTCACAATCCACAAATTGTCATGCAGTCCCATAATCATATCTTTTTAGATTCCCACTTCACAAAGGATTTGGGATTTGCAAGACTGAAAATAAGTTTGCTTCGGAAGGCCAACCCGTAGGAGTTGGAATTATATTGTGGTTTGGTTGAGTATGGAGCTCCAAAGTAACAATTTTTTTGAGGAAGTTTGCTATGTGGCAATTGAATGTAAAATATATTATACCTGTCTGGAAATAAATTTTTTTGACTCTTTGATAACCATTAGTAAGATAAAGGATCTTTGTTACAAGATATAGGTCATGATATTAGCGATTTCTTTGCAGGACATAGAAGTGTTTTTGGATCCTTCATCTTCCTGGGAGTTTTGTAAAAGTTGGTCCATCTCAGTTTCTTGTATAAGTCCTCAAGGCTAGATGACAATGGGTAGTGCTGTTGTTTTTAGGCTTACATTGTTTGCTTGTATATTGGTTTAATGAGGTCTTATGTGTTCCCTACTCTAATAGTCACTGTAACAACACAAATTCACATTTTAGTGGATACCTGCTCTAAAAAAAAAAAAAAAAGAATCTGCGGTCTCTTCTGTTTCTTAAGCTGGTGGTTAGTCCAATGAATTCCTATGGAAGCATTACATGCTATATTTTTATAAGAGGCATATATTGAAAAAAGGGTACCAAGGGGGTACCGCTCATTTCTAATCAGAGCCCAACGCCTATACCCACTATACATCAGGTACACTAAAAATACTCTACAAAATCCAAAAATTGGTTCGTAGATTGGTCGACCCCACTCGAGAACAAACTATACAAAAGAGATTGAAGTTGACTTTTCAATTTAAAAAGCGGCTTTGCTGTGCCATCAAAGGTCATATGGTTACGCTCGCCCCAAATAATCCACATAAGCACGTGTGGCATAAAAAACCAAGCATGTTTCTTTCTTTTGCCCACACAAACTCCCCTCCAAGCCAAAATAAGATCACCAAAACAACATCATTATCCAACGGGTCGCTAAATTGGCAATCATTAGCTAATAGTTATCTCAATTAACTTTCACAAACTAAAACTTCTACAGACTGTCCCCTAGATACTTATTCCTGGATACATCAACCTAAGCAAATTCATATATATCACTATATACAAACAAATTGAAATGAAAATTCAAGAAGCAATATGCTAAAAGTATGCAAGCATATAAGCCAATTCAGCTTTGCTTCTTGCTCCCAAATGAATAATGCAGTTCTTTTGCTTATTGAATAATTTCATTCGTCCTATACAGGAAAAAAAAAAAAAGAAGAAGGAGAAGGAAAAAAAAAACAAATGAGTAGTTCTAACTACAGGGCTACCTTTATTCTCTTTATCCTGCAATGGTTCCAAACTGAGACACCAGCGAAAGCAAGCAATAAATCGGTCAAATTACGAGGGTAGTTAGTTTTACAAAGCACATTGTTTACTATAACGCGACAGACAAATCAAGCAAGAGCTAAATTTACCATGAAATTCAGATACCAAAAAAAAAAATTACACAGACCTAGAATTGGATTGTGAAGATTGAACAAAATCGATAAATCACTTACGAACCAAATCCCCTGATTTCCCAAATTCCCCGTTCTTCAGCATGGACGACGACGATTCAGCTCGATCAGAATTGTTAATTGCTACTCGTTTCTCCACACTAACAAAGGTCAAGCACTTAGAATTCAGAAAACAGCAAGGCCGTGAATATGTGAACAGCGTAATCTGATAGAAAAGCTGAATTGAAATCGGAATTTAGTTTCGTGTAGGTGTGTGATTCTCCACCTTCAAGCTCCAATTCTACCACGATCAGAGAGGGCTTGAGCACGTAGACGATACAGTGAGATTGCGGCTTCCACGTCGAAGAGAGAAATCTATGTTAGAAGCATTGAAGAAGTCGAAGAGGAAGATTCGGAGAGAGATCGTTCTGATTTCTGAGTTCGATATCGCGACTTGTTTGGCGGGTAGGGTCCGGGGGGAAAAAATCCAATCTGAACGGACCAATGGTACGGGACCAGTGACTACCAACTTTACCCTTTAATACAGTTAATCAAAATATATTAGTTCGATTTTCGGTAATTACTTTTTGATAAACACTTAATACTTTCTATTTTAGTTACTCACCTCATAAATTATTCTATTTTAGCAAACAAGTCAAGAAAAATGACAAAAAGAGAATACAGGAGAAGAGAGATTAGTAAAAGGGCTAATTACACTTGGTTCGTTATAGTTTGAGCAAAAATTACATAATCTAATATGGTTCAAAAATAAATACATAACCCTCTGAGTTTAGACTTAATCGTAAAATAGATAAAACAATGACAGATTTGATGAAACAACAAAAATATTGTTACAAAAAGGAAAATCTTTTATTTTGATATAAAAGGGTAAAATCATGTTTTTGCTGTTCCATTTTAAAGAAATAAAATGACGAAAACACTTTTGTAATAGAATTTTCGTTAATTCTATCAATTTTATTAATTAGTTTTGCAGTTAAGTCCAAACTATAGGAAGGCTATGTGTTCATATTGAAAATACATAAGATCATATAATTTTTATTCAAATTACAAAAGGATAAAGTATAATTACCTTTAACAAAGCATTTAGAGAATTACTTTTGACCCTCTAAATTCAAAGAGTCAAAATGAAACTCTCCAAAATAGCACAATAAATTTTAATGTTTAGAGAGCCTGTTAAAGAGCAATTTTTAAGATTTGACTATTAAAAATGGTTAAGAGAACAAGTTTAGGGAGATTGTTCTAAGAATTATACTATTTCTATATTTTCTGAAAACTTCGGAAACGAATCATAATTAGTAAATACTTATACTTGTGTACAATACATATACATATGTACAAATAATAATAAAACTATTATTTTCCATATTAATATAAAATCTAACAAAAAGTATTCGGATTTTGAGTTAAGAAAACCTATTAGAAATTAAATTTTTTAAAACAAAAAACTCATTTAAAAAAATATGATGATATCATCTAATATAATTTTAACATATAATGAATTCTATAGTCTTTCAGTGTTTGCACCACCCCCACAAGACATATGCACTATGACTACTCAATAAGATGCTAGAGCAAGTGGCTTTAGAAAGTTGCGAGTGCAATTACTCAAATTCAATCGTAATTAAGAGAAGTGAGCACATTTACCACTTCAACAATTTCATAGTTCTTTTGTTTTTTTTAAATTTTGTGTGTGTTAATTTTGCCAATTTTTTCTGAAGGATATAAAAGAAAAAATTAACTATAGAAATTTTTTGAGAACTTCAATTATTACGTCCAAAAAAAAAAGTTTCTGGCTAGAATATTATTAGTCTTTTTAGTTCTAATTTCGTGTTAGTTAAAAACTATTTTATACTCTCGCATCAAAATTTTCATTTTATATGTAAATTAAGAAGGAAAAAAAGTGGGCCAAAAATAAATTCACAAGTTTCAAAATAGAGGTTTATTATTTCTGCAAATAAAATGAACCTCCACCCGAAGCACAGCATCCACATTAAAATATACAAAAAAAACCTTTTTCAAGCATTTTATAATGTAAAATCTCCATGTTCAATAGTAATTCTAATTTTTTTTGTAAAGCCTCCAATCTTGGTAAAGGTTTTTTTTTAGTTTTTTTTTTTGGCAAGATGACCCAAAGCTTTCACTTTGAATAGAAGCTTTAATTGAGAATTTTCTCCAACTACTGTGTCTCTTACATGAAGTATGATGTTTTTAAAATAACAGTAAACTGTTAAATAGTTTCTGATTAACACTAATATGGTAATTTTTACAACTAATAACATTTTGATAAGACCGTCTAAAAATATACTATTATATACCCGTTGTTTCCTGTTACACGGTATCCCAATTACACAGGCAAATTTGTGAATACATTCAAAATTATTGTAAATTAATTACTTGTTAAAAAATATTTAGTTTTTACTCGCTAAAGAGATTTAGGAATGTTCGCCAGTCGGGTTAAGTAATAACCCACCATTTAAACCATAAAGCTCGGATTTAAAATCAATAGAATCTATTTCAACTTAGTTTGGGTTGGTCGGGTTCGAGTTTGGCTCGAAAAAATTTCTATAACAGTGACGTTTTGGATTGGGTTGCTTAGTGTTGATCATAAACTGTGAAATAGTTTATGATCAACAGTAATACGGTAATTTTTACAACTAACAACATTTTGATAAGACAGTCTAAAAATATACCATTATATACTCGTTGTTTCCTGTCCCATGGTGTCCCAATTACACAGGCAAATTAGTGAATACATTCGAAATGATTGTAATTTAATTACTCATTGAAAAAATATTTAGTTTTTACTCGTGAGAGGCTAAGAGATTATAAGAGTGTTCGTAGATCAAGTTGAATAATGAACTATCAAGCTCGGTTTCAAAAACAATAAAATCTATTTCAACTAGGTTTGGGTTGGTCGAGTTTTGATTTCACCCAATAAATTTCTATAGAAGTGGCAGATTGGGTCAGATCGCTGAATGTGGTCACCCACCCATCGAACCGCTAAAGTCAAATTCACATATCTTGAAACCAATTTCAGCTCGATTTGAGTTTAAATTAGGTCAGTCAAGTTGACGGGCTACGGGCTGGATGAATTTTTGAACATAGAGAATAAAAAAATGTTTAGTTTTTACTTGTGAGAGGCTAAAGAGAATCAAAGACCCATTCAATCAGAGAGGGTAGCAGTAATTCCAAATATGCTAACATTGCAAGGTTTGGCATTTTTATAAGTCATCCATAGCTACAATTTCTTTTTCTTTTTTTCCCCAGGGCGGATTAAGAAAACTACATTAGGCGCAACTTCCGTCTCAAGTTTTTAAAGATTTTACTTTTACATACAGTTCTAGAAGTATTTCTCAGTTCGTCCTCTAAATATTTATAATGCCCTCTTGAATAGTTTTTTTTTTTTTTTCTTTAAAGACAATTATATACTTTTTTAAAAATTAAAAATTACAACATTATTATGCATCAATTTTCCCACCTTCCAAACAACATCATGAAGGAAAAATGGGACCACAAGAAAACTGCACCTATTGACTTGTCAAGAAAGATTCCAGGTACAAACCTGCAGTAGAATACACATATAATTCAAACAAAAGCTCATTGCCAAAAACAGGAGCTGAGCTTCAGAGGTCCCCCCATCCCTATTTGGCAATGTTTCTTAACCCAGTAAATAACCCCACCCCATCTCTAACAAGTTCAAAGAAACTAAGAACACAAATAATAAATTCAATAAGGCTACCCCTCTAACCATTGGCAAAAAAAAATAAAAAATAAAAAATAAATCAGAAGCTAACGCTAGAAAATATGAAAAATTCTAATCTTACAGAAAAACTATTCAAAGACCCCCCCACCAGAATGAAGCATTCTGTACAAAAAATAAGGTATAATTTTTCTGTTTCGATAGCAGATATTCCCCATAAAATATGCAAGTGGTGAACCTGTGGCACAGTTGCAGATGAAAAGCAAATAAAGCAAAGTGTACTTTCTTCCTCGATGAACCTAAACAAACTGAACTTTTAAACTTAAAGCATACATAACATTGTACTTTCTCCATCCAACTAGTCATTAAAGTACGTAATTTGCTAGTTTCAAATCTGATACTCATATCCAGATTTGCTTGGAAAAAAGAAGAGTAGTGCAATGTTTTATTATTCTTAATGGACTTCACGAATTTTTAAGGCCACAATTGGCATCAAAAGCGCATGGTGCCTATTGCAACTCAGTCATAATTGGATGTGAAACAAAGCCTAAACTTGTGAAGGCCAAACTGCGCAGTTTCTGTATAAAAATTCATCAAGTCGTCAAGAAACAGTTTTTTTTTTTTTTTTTTCTTTTCTTTCTCCCAAACACACCTCACTTAGATCAAAGTTCCAAACTCTATTACCTTACTAGAGCTAGAAGATTCAACACATTTCTTGACTAGAGAAAAGAAAGAAACAATTAACACAGGACTTACTACCATTCAACGTATAAAGATATACATACATTACAAGAAGCCTAAAATGGAGTTTCACTTTCTTCCCTGGAAAACAGAAAAACAGAAAAGAACAGATTGAAAGAAGAGAGAGGAAGAAGATGAAGCTTTAGCTCACCATCCACTTCCAGCCTTTATGGATGAATGAATATGGTGAATTTAATTTAGATTTTAAAAGAGGGAGAGCCTGTGAACAAGAAAGGCAAAAATTCCAATGGGCCAAGAATTTATTAATAACCACAAAAAATTTCCAACTGTGGACCTCTCAAGTGGTGTCAAGCCTTATAGCATGTTAAGCATTATGGATCATTAGGCCTTCATGAGCCTGAAATTACTTAGAAGAAGAAGATCAAAATAATGATGAAGTTTGGTTAGGTAGATGCAGTCTACACCCACCAACAGGAACAGTTTTGCTCTTTGAAAACAAGAATTATGAACATGCATGAAGTGAAATGAAGGAAGCAGAAAGAGGGAGCTCCCTTCAGTCCAAGCACAGAGGAAGAGGAATGAAAACTATCTCCCGCATCATTCACACAATCACAGTAGCCAGTCAATGAATTCCTTTTCTACTGAGTGGTTGAATGAATGAGTCGGCAGCTAATTCAAACCCCTAAGCTCATCCGTGAGTGGGCTGAAGGAAGCTCTCTCAAACCATTCCTCTGCAGCTACTTTCAACACAGTTTAGGAATTCAACTGCACTCCACTATTCCAAGCATGAAAAGTAAATGCAAAATTTCTCCTTCCCCCTTGATTAATTTACCAAATCATGAATGGTGAATAATTATTTACTTGTCACTAAGACCAACTGTGAGCTTTCCACTGTTCGACATCACTAGGAGCATATGTAGTTTCAAATGCTCAATGGTGCTCATTGGACTCATTAAGAGGCAGCAATACACAAACTATTTACCCACTGATTTCTTGTTAGGGATGCATAATTGTAACGATAAAAGGTTTACTTCCATCAAAAGCAAAAAAATAAAAGAGAAAGACTGTAAACTTCAGTACAGGTCATATCAAGCAATTCTCATTCCTTTACTAGTTAGGTAGAAAATATCATTACCGCCTTCATATTTGAAAATCCAAAATAGTCATTTGAACAAATTGATAATAGTGACTAGTTTTTCGCAATAGTAGCATAGGTAGATTATTCTTTAAAAATTATAGGAAAAGTAAGACAATTACAACTTATGGCCAGTTCACCCTTTATTGATTGAGATTCAAAATACTATGACAAGCTTTACGCTTGAATTTTAAAGGTAATCAATTTTTGGGGTTTCACCTTATGGTTAGTCCTGCAATTCCAGTTCAAGCTACTCGTAGGAAGAATAGTTTCAGATCAAAACCCTTTTGAGAAATCATATCAATCTAAAACAATAAATAAAAACAATAAATGAAACCAAAATTATCTTATTATTCTTAGAAAAAATCTCTGGATATATAGGAAATTTCAAACCTGTTAAAGCTAAATTAAAATGTTTATTTGTCTTTAGATAACTGAAAGTGATCCAAAACCCGGTTTCCATGTTTGTTTGTTTTTTTTTTAATTTCAATTATCAACTACCATGAAAGAATTTCAACTGCACTAAGGGAAACATTTAAGATAAATTTACAACAAATTGCTAGTTGAAACACCTAAACCTCAAGAAGAACTAAGAAATTCTTCAAGAACAAAAAAGCAAAGCAGAATAAGGTTTCCACAAACCCTAACCCTAAATATAAACTTGATAGTAGAGAGAGATAAATAAATAAAAAAACCCCTTTTCCCGCTTCACCTTAGATTGTTTCAAAATACAAGGTCCAATGAAGAACAGATCATATGCAAAAATCAATATTATGTGGAAAAACTGAAATTTTCTGAGTCTTCTGATAAAAGTCACAAAACTTTAAAGCAATACCAGCAAAAAAATACAAAAAGAAAGTAGCAGTAAGGCAGACGATCTATCCATTGGATTTACAGTGACAATATAATCAAATGAAATTCATATTGCAAAAAACCCTCTAGTCTTCAAAAGGGTTCCACTCTTATAGTCATCATACTAAAGAGGTAATTTGGAAAAAGAAAGAAAGAAAGAAAAACTTAACTGTTGACAATGGGTGTGTGTGGGTCTTAAATAATTGAAACCCTAAACCTCCATTGATGCTGCATATAACTTTCAATGTCAATTCACTGCAACAAAAAGGCAAAAACCAGGATGAGAAAAGCAAAGGAGAAGCTCGAGAAACACATATATATTTCAGGAAAACGATGCAAAGAGTTATTGGAAACATATGGGAAAAAATGACTTGCCAAAATTGCGGGATGGCAAAAGTGGCATTTATGCTAGGGGGGAGATGATGGGTCACTGTCGTCATGAGAGTCAGAGACAGGAAAGCGACTTCAAAGATCTCAGCAAATCTAACGAGAGAGAGAGAGAGAGAGAGAGAGAGAGAGCTTTACATTCACATATACATGGATATATATATAACTATATGAATATCTGTATGACCCTTAACGTTACATATTCTGAGATATGTATCCACTCAAAGCAAGAAAGAAAGAGAACCCAGTGTGACTCTTTCTTTCTTTCTCTGTGTCTCTGAAGCAAAACTGTAGTAAAAGGGCTGTTTCTGAGAGAAATAGAGATAATGGAGGGGTTGAACTGTGAGAATTAATAAATGCTTCGGTTTTGAGAATGGAATAATGAATTTACTTACGTGGACAACTTCTCTCGCTGTCTACGTGTGCCCACTGGCCCACCGTTGCTGCACTCTCCATCCATAGGACGATACGTGCATATGAGATGCCAACTTCAAAGTCGTAAAAATATTCCAGAAATGGCTAACAATTTTTTTTTGTTTTTTGGGTTAGCATTCACGTTAGGATTGAGACATTTACGATAAATAAATTTGTGACTTAACTTAAAAGAGTTGTCAAATTTCATAACATATGACCTGATCCTAAAGAGTTGACAAATTTTACAACATTTGGTTTCAGGATAAGTTTAACTAATGCCCATTAGAAAAGAGTTTAAATTTAGATACACCAATTGTGTATAATTTTTTCACATAAGTAAGCAATCAAAATAAATATATTTTTTTTACATAAGTAGTGTATCAAAATGCAAAAGTGTTTTTTTTTTTTTTTTAAATACAATATAAAAGAGATAGACACATGGGCAACTTACCCTTAGACCAAGGAACCCGACCCCTTGAATTTTTAAAATTCTATTTAAGCTTATAAATTTTACTATTTATGATATAAAAATAACTATTTTTGCACTCTAAAATTTAAAAAATTCTACCTCTCTCCAAAATTCAAATAATTTTTTCCTTAGACCCCTTAATAAAATTTGAGGTCCACCCGTACAAGGACATGTATTGCATTCTAGAATCCGATTATGTAAAAAAATTATACACTGACAATGTATTAAAATGAAACTCATAAAAAGAAAAACTTAAAACGCAAGTGTGATTCTTTAAATATTGCCAGTGGTTTATAATAATCATGCCACATCTTGAGTAAGAAAAATGCTATTATTTAAAAAAATTCATACAAAAAATTTCACTCAAATGATATGATGATTAGATTTTTGTATTTTATTGTAGGCTCGGTCGAACTCATCCCGGCCTGCTTAATTTTCACCCCTAGTCCATGCTCATTAAACAGATATGAGATTAGGTACCTGTTTATTTACAGGTTAAGGGTCGGATCTAGTATGCAAAACGGTTACCGTTTATTAATGGATCGGATCTAAATCAACCAGATCCGTTCCGCAATATTCGGGATCAGAACGAATTTATGTGTTATCCAATTGAAAAATGCTATTCTTTCAGAATTTTTATACAGAATTTTAAAATAGAATGATGTGACAGTGACAATTTTGTAATTAAAATACATCTTAATGAATTTTTTATTTTAAAATAATAGACTCACAACTCATATTCTAGTTACATATTTTGATTGTATAGCATTACCCTATCCAATTTGGTTCTAGTTGGATTCGAACCAGAACAGACTTGCTCATTATGACCTGTTGAATAGCCTCGCTGTCAACACAACACTACATTTGTATACCAATAGTGCGCCTTTTATGGAGCTTGTGGGACACCCTGCAGCTGATTTATGAATACGAAGCTAGGTTTGAGGATTCACTTCTCTCATGCGATGGAGTAAGTATTCACATAAATTATTAATTTATACAAGACTTCTGTATGTATATATATATAGATGATTATTTAGACTCACTGGAGAGAGAGAGAGAGAGAGAATATGCTTAGTTATGCTAGAATACTGAATATCTGTGTTTTAATTGCTCAAATGAAATTTCTATGGATAATTTGACATGATATTGTGAAGTGGAGACTGACCGTCCGTACACTCAGTCGACATCAGAGAGACAGAGAGTTCCAGTACCCACTCGTCCGTACGCACTTCCCTTAAGTCTGTTTTTTTTTTTTTTTTTGATTCCATCAGAATAACTCCTGGAGTCTTATTTGACATCATAACCGGATCGCCTGCTTTTGCAGAAAGTCTTGTTAGCCATCATATTTACGTACGTTAACCCCATGTGATTCTAGTCATGGGTTTGATCATGCCACTGGACCGCACACTTGCACAGTGATGTGCTGATCATGTATATATATATATATATATAAACAGTCAAATGAAAACTTTATGATAAAGTTAAAATGACAACGAAGGTTAAAATGGGAACCAAAACACAGCATCAGCTTGGTTGGACTCTCACGATGTGGGAAAATTGTCTCTCCTCCTCTGGTTTCCTCAACCTTGATTGCAGAACAGAAGATATATATATATATATATATAGGGTATATATATAGGGATAAATATATCTTACATCTTTATACTTTTATTTATATTTTACTTTAGTTCTTATATTTTTTTATTGTAACATGTAATCTCTTACACTTTCACTTGAATAATTTTTTCATGCTCTACTGTTTATTAAAGCATACGAAAATAAGTTACCCGGTGATCACATACTCATTTTTAGGGGTAAATTAGACATTTCACAATTTAATTTATCTTCTTTTATGCTCTTTCCCTCCTGTATCTATAATTCCCACCTCTCTCTCTCTCTCTCTCTCTCAATTTTGAACTCTAAAGATTATTCTTGTTCTTATATCTGTCTACTATAATAAAAGCCGGAATATTCATTTTTTTTCCCCGGTACGCTTGTTGTAAAATGCCCTCTTCATCCTTCATCTACATGTTTTATTACATTATTGTCCAGCTTTCTCATTCACTAATCAAGTTGTTGTAAGCATGCCGCACGCTGTAGTCGTATAGCACCAAATCTCCTCACTGTAAGGTATTGAAAGAGATTGTCGAGGCCAAGGGAAAGACGGTTGCTCAGGTAATATATATATATATATATATATATATTTTTTTATCTTTTTTCTCCAATGAAGTCTCATGCAGTGTGATTTGCAACACTAATGATTTGGTGAAGCTTATTTTAAGTCGGTTTTAATTGACTTTTTTTTTGTTTTTAAAGTTAAAATAAGAAAAAAAACAAAAACAAAATGCTTAAAAAGCTTAAAAAAATTAATTTTTTTACTTAAAAACTAAGGAAACTAACCTTCAAAAATTTATAAAAAGCCCTACCCAATGAGCCTAAGTTGACTGTAAGTCAATATAACCGAACAATTGGTAATTACTTCCTATTCCTATGGTATATATATAATTCTGTTATGAAATAAGACAAAAGATTTAAAAGGCAAACAATAGAGATATTGATGTCATGTCGCACCATCACTCTTTTCCTCCACCACTATCACCACCACCACCACATAATAAAATAGTACAAAACAACAAAAAAAAAAAAAAAAGAAGATGTTTGATGCTTTCTCATTGCTAAATGTTTCGAGATTTGATACTAAGCGGCCTATAAGATAAAAACTTTTGTTTTTAGACATGCATAAGTTGATCTCCTCAATGTGTTTCTGGGTCTTTCGTAGCAACAATCATGTGGCCACCGCCTCCCATTTGTGTTGCCATCACACACTCAGCCAATCCAAGGGCTTGCAGAGACCAATTAATTTCTTTGCCGACTCAATCCGATTGTGTGGCCACCGCACTTTCAGCCAATCAAAAGGCTTGTCAAGCCCAATTGATTTCTTCACCGATTCAAATTCATTGTTGGCCCGTCCAAACCCTAACCGCCTTAACCCTGTTCAAATATATATACACATATGCATAGACCCGATGGTCTATGACCTAAGCAAGAAACAAGGTGCAATACAATCAGGTTAGTTTGATTGTTTTCCTTCAAAGTTCTATGTTCTAGGAGGCTTTTGCAGTCATCTGTGTTTATAGATATTTCATACTCCAATTATAGCTTTGCAAATTGGTTGTGAGACATTCACTAATTGCTTTTCAGATTGATTGTTAAATTGAAAACTTTTAGTTAATGATTGTGGTAAACTTTTAGTTAGTTGGATCTCTTCATAGTTTAAAATATGTGTTTTTTTTTTCCTTACTTTATTATTTCCCTCTATTGATTGCATATAGGATAGAAAATGTTTTATGATATCTAACACTATTTGACCTTTATTTCACAACCTTTAGAGAGTGATGTCAATTTGTATAGCCAAAAGAGTAAATATATGAACTTGATATAGTAGTTCATGAAGTAGTATGATGACATGAAACTTGTGCAGGATATATTCTGCAATTCATTGATCTGTATCATGAACGAAATAATAATAGAGAAAGTTTACAGTGTCACTATATTCTCCAATTATCATACTTTCTTCTTTTATCTTTTCTCATTTGTATGCATTCAACGATAATGCATGGTCGACACATGCCAGACCATGAGTAATTATAGATCTGATAATGAATCTATTTTTGTTTTTCTACATAACCAACCTTTGATGGCGACTGGCAAGGGAGGAAGGCATGGGCTGTTCTCATTGAATTGGTTACTTTCATTACTTTTAATTTTTTTTATTTATATTTATTTCATCTTAAATTATAAATATATGTTTTGTCCCTACTGAATTTATAAAAATTTACATTTGCTTCATTATGAATTTACTAATAACTATATTTGCCCCCATTAAATATCACTAAAAATGTATAAAAAATATGTATCTTATTAACTATTTATTATTTAGCCAAATAAACAATAAAATCCAATTAACCCAGTATCTATAGACTATTGGTTACCTAAACTTCAAAATTATTCTCGAAGTTTTGAATCTAAGCTAACTAAATTTGGATTTAATTTTTGTTATAATTTTTATGTACAACTTTTATATATAGACATTGTCCATTTTTCAGTATTTTTAATATGATTATTTTTTTATTTATTAAAGAAAATATATTTTCAATTAAAAAAATTATATATGATGATGTTTAAATTTTGTCTCCATCAAACAAAAATTCTGAATCTGCCCTTGAAGCAGAGGATTAGATTGCGACGATACGGCGGAATTGCAGTTGGGTTATGGCAATTAGGGTGGTGGAGGGGGTTGGGGAGTAGCTGGTGGACAGGATGGGGTTGGAGAAGAGAGAGGAATAGAGATAGGGAGTTGGAGAGAGATGGTGTGTTTCACGTAGAGGTGGGGTTTTCGAGAGAGCGAGGGAAACGGAGTTGCATGGTGAAAAAAGAGAAGTGACAAAAAAATTTCCCACGCGATGGGTGGGCATTAATATGCCACGTGGCAAGAAGGGATTGAGCATTATTTTTATTAAATTTATTAAGTATTTCTATTTTTTTTTAAAGTGGAGCTAAATTTTTTTTGTACCCCTGAAAAAACGCATGTGCCTATCACGTGACTCATTTTCGTTTGCTTTGATAAACGACCAGTGAGGAAAGAATGACATTGTTGTCTGACGGAAAGTGCAAAACGTTGACTAACTTGACTATTAAAATTGAAAATTAAAGGATCAAAGTAAAATTTTAATAAAAGTGCAAAGATGCTAAATATATTTATTTCATATATATATATATATATGTATGTATATATGTTGAATATTCCATGATCTTATTGTATCTTTTATGAATTGACTACATTCAAACAAATATGAAATATGAAACGTTGGCTACAAATTTTGTCCATTTTAAGTGCTCGTTTCCTTTATTTACTTGGGTAATCTTTCATTATATATGCATGGGAAGATGGGTTGTGACTTGTGAATCTCAATTGTCTTATTATATATATTTATTGCATTGACATTAATGAATAAGAATTTTTTTTTTCTATAATAAAGAAAGAACTACCAAAAAAACTCATTCAAAATGGATTTTACCCTTTTAGCGTCACATTATCAACTTCCGATAACTTTCGGTTTATGTTGCCACGAAGAGGTTACGCTAGCAAACTGGTGGCCAGCCATGTGAGGTGCATACCCATTCAACAACCAAAAAAATTTATTTGATTTTTCAAGAGGACCGTATCATCCCCCCTCTCTTAAGAGCCTATTTGAAACTTGAAAAAATAAAAGAAATTTTTTTTTTTTCTGTTTGATTTTGTAAAGAAAATAAAAAAAAAGTGAAAAAAACAAAAGAGAGTGTGATTTAAAATTTTTTCTTTCTTTTTTTCTCTAAGGTAGAATCAAACAAAAAAAAATGAAAAAGATAAGAATTTTAAAAATTCTCTCACCCCTCCCCTCTCCACCCCAAAGTTCCAAACATGTTGTAAAGCAGCGAGTCTTGACCACACCCACGGGATCCAGCTAACAACGGTGGAACCCACTGCTTTATCATTCAATCTAAAAAGATACCATGATGACTGAAAAGAAGGGTTTATGCTGAATCTTTGCCCCCCGAAAATGACAATGGTAGATTCAACACAATAAGTAAATGAAATCATTGATGTGCAACTAGCCAGCACCAAGAAGCCTAATTTTTTATGATATTGTCAACACTCAACACCAATACAGCAGTTGTCAATCTCAAATATTCACTAGTTACATTCAACAGGACGGTACTTGCACAATCCTAGCCAAAAGGAGGGATTGGTCTGTGGCATTTCCACATTATTACAGGCTCACATATACCACAAGTTCACTGAAAGGAAACAACATGACATTGCACTCAAATCCTTGGTCAGCCTCTCCAATTATCCTTGCGCTGCCTTATCTCCCTAAGGGCTTCAACGGGGGATTTGAAACCAACCTTCTCCTGAAAATGTTAGTGACAATCTACTTCAAAAAGTTGTATGCCACAAAAAATGTGCTTTGTTTTGATATGTGCTTAAGGCAGTAGCTGATGATGGTTTTGGAGAAAACTAAGGACAAAGAAAAGAAATAAGCAAAAATTATGTGGCCCTGGAATTCGAATGCTATAGGCTTATAATATGCAAGCAACATAATGGTCTGAAAAAACTTTATGTGCTTCCTTTCATCTTTATTAACTCCTGGGGAGGTAAATATCGTAAGAGAAATAATAATACCTGAACCTCTGGTAGATCCACCCGCATGAATGGATTAGTCACCCATTCTTCTTCAATGGTTGAGGGAACTGTGGGAAGGCCTGCCTGTCTCTGATGCTGAGCCCATGAAAGCTTTTGTGCTATCCTTGCATTGTCTGGTTCAACTGTCAGAGCAAACTGCAGATTCTTCACTGTATACTGAAAAATAAAAAAAACCAAACATATTAGTTGCCCTATGGAACAAAGGAAAGACCTGTGGTAATGGCTACCAGCGAAGCATGCAACTAAGTTTGGCATTCCTGAATGCATATCAGAAAACAAAATGTGCCATCCCTTAGCCTTTCTTGCCCTCTATTGCTGGTAAGAAAGAGATTAGGACTTCCATAAACTAAAGAAAGCGCGAAATCTCGAACAAACCCAAGAAGAACATATAGCAAGAATTTTTTTTGTATCTTACAGGTGCACAGGAATGCAGGATCCCTCTGTGTTGTCTCATCTGGAAGGGCATGTCTATAGTTGAGGTTGGACTTAGAACTGGAGCTACTGGGTTGGGTGTAGATAGGATTGTTCAGATTCATCCGGCTTTAAGAGCTATGAATAAGATTTTCAATCAAGACAAAAACCATTTCCAGAACAACTTTGCAATTCAAATGCAGAAAATAGGTTTAACTTCTATGCATTCATAATTTCCTTTACAACTTCATTGGGGCACAAATTGAATGATAGGTTTACCCTATTTTAGGCTTTTCCCTTGTTTTAATTGATTGCAGGGCCTCCAAGACTTGAGCAAACAGAACTACACTAAATATCTTTATTCCTTCATAACAAAACTGCTGCTTTCTAGAATGAGAGGAAGTGATAACCATGTATGGGATTGAGTCCAAAATGGAGGTTATAAGAGGCACCTTGTGAAAATAGTCTTCAATAATGTTCCTCAACGATTCTATTATTGAGGTTTGTTCTTTCAAGCTTTTATAGGGAAGGCCTAAGGGCTAGTTCAGAAAAGGAAAAAATAAATGATGTGAAAAAATAAACAAGTCCCCTCAAAAGTAGGTTTATATTTTGAAGGAATATAATTTTACCCTTGCAATATACGTATCCTTTATTTGTTATTAACACAATAACATGCTATAATGTGAAAATAATCAGAGGAGGAATATGAAGCATAGGAGGGTAAACTAAATCCATTTGAGATTGTAAATAATAGCAAGAATTATTTGGTATTGATGACTTTGAATCTAAGTAAGAAGTACAATTATTATAAAGTATTAGGCACACTTGGATAACTATCATAGTGGCACAAGCCGAGCACCTCTTCCTCCAAAAAGAGTAATAGAAAAGCTAAATGTCAAACCACCAAAACTATAATTCAATGAGAAGAATATAGAGAAGCATAGACATATTACCTCATGGCCACAGTAAACTCGAGTTGGCTTTGGCAACGAACCCAATGTCACACACAGTGATTGGTACATTTGTTCTGCTGTGCCCTCGAAAAATTTACCACAACCAGCAATAAACTACACATAGGAATGAAAAGACCAATATTAATTATTCAAGATGGTACAATTTTCAATTTAGAGATGCAAAAACTACTAAAAGAGTTCAAGACCATATAAGCTACTTTTCTCCAAAAAAAAAATGAAACATTAACACTGTCACCAACATAAACATGCCAATGGACAATGCGGGCAATGGTGTTTCAAGCTTCAGACAATTTACAATGTTTCTTTAAAGCAAATTTAAGACCCATTCTATAATCAACGAGCACAGGAAAATAAACCATAATTCCATTGAAGAATCCTTGCAAAACTTAATTCAGTTATACAAATTTCAAAAGGATTTGCAGAAAGTACAGAAAGATAAGTTTCTTACAACTGCCCGAACCCCACCCAATTATACAATCCGACCTTCTATTTTCTTTCTATAGAGTTTTGGTAATGAATCAGATCATTAATGTATGAGCATGGCAAAAGCTTACTAAATAAGAGCATGATCTCCACTCACCAATGTGTCTCCTGTGAAAACAGCAAGGTCCTCTTCGTCTTTGCCAGTCACATAATAACTTATATGACCTTTGGTGTGGCTGATGAAAGCAGGACAAAGTAACAGGGTAAACATGAGGAAAAATTCACATAACTAGTATTGGAACCAGTCAAATAATCAACCTTCATGAGTAACCTTTGAAAACACATACCCACAAAACAAACTGCAATCCAATCGCAGACCATACCAAAACAACTTAATATGCTCAAAATTCATATACACAAAACTTCTAGAGCAGATAATATCAATGGAAATGCATGACATAATAGAGGGAACAAAGTAGAGAAACGTATACCAAGGTGTATGAAGAGCCAATACATGGATATCACTGCCAAGTGACAACTTATCACCATGTTCCGCTTTATCAGTACAACCCTTCACATTATCAAGTGAACCACCATAAACCCTAATCCCGGGCACTAACTGCTTAATCTTCTCATTTCCGCCTGCATGATCCCTAGTATATACATATATGTATACATATAAGCAACAACAAGTATAGATAAGCATTGAAGAAGCCAAACAAGATTGAATCATGGATAAGCCCAATATCACATCAGCTGAAGACTTAAATGTCAAATTGGAAGTCAACCAAAACAAGTGCAATCAGTCATCGCAAATTTTGGAGTTAAATTTGTCTTGAATAGACTTCATGAATTTCATAGCGCAAATATCTATACACACACACATATGTAAGAGTGAGGAAATCGGAAGTAGAACAGACCAGTGGTGGTGAGTGGTGAGGACGAGCTTTAGTTCAACTCCATTCTCTTGGGAAACTCGAAGAACCTTCTCAGGCTCAACCGGATCCACAGCCGCCCCTTGTTTGGTTGCCTCATCTATGATTCTGCAACGCAATTCATTACATATACATACAAAAACAATTATACAGACAAACACACATGTTTACATACCGAGAAAGCCCTACTGAAAATATCAAGAATCCGCAAAACCAGATTATATACAAAATACGTATGAATCGGGAACCGGGCTAGTACATGTACGAGTAGTTGTCTTCCAAACACGGAACAGGGATGATCTTCATCGTCGCCGTCGAATTCGATTGATTAACCAGTTCAGTTCTGTTCCGGTCTGCTCCGGGTATGGTTTGGGCTAGTTCAGCATCGGTACATATGGTGCGTGCCTCGTCAGCAGCCGGTGAACAACACGTGGCAGATGGAACGTTCTCGAACTGACGACGACGGGTAACCACCTGTGTTTGGTTACGCTTGCAAACGTATAACGGGATAGGCATCATTAACAAACTTCTTGATTTTTTTTTCTTTTATTTTTTTTATACCGCCAATATTAATCTAGCTGGTTAAAGCCTTGAAGGGACTATTTCTTGATTTACAATGGGTCAATGATGTATTTAATTTTCACGATGCGATGAGATATTTGTCTTATAATGAAAAAACAAAGACGGAAAAATTAAGTTACCAGAAACCAAACCACCAATGTGAATTGGATTTCTATATGCACAAATATATAAGTACGCAAACTAGCAAATGAACCAGGTTACACATATAATGAACTACTTGTTTATATACAAATTAAATAGAATTCTAATTATTCCTATCATAAATTAATCTCGTACCGTACAAGCCAGTACTTGTCGATTTGTATCGTACTAGCCTTAAGCTAGTACAAATAAATGGTGATATCGTATCGGCCAATACCAAAAAATAGTAGTGATACTGGACAATATTGGTGGTACCGAGAATACTAGAAGGTACTAATTTTGTATAATTTATTTTAAAATAATTTAATTTTACTCTTTTTTGATGATAATTGTCAATTAAAATTTATTTTAGATATATACTAAACAATAATGTCTTTTAAGTATTTTTAAATATATATTTGGGTGAAATACCATATTTACATTATATTAAAACCATTATCATTTTAAATATATATATATTTTTTATAGCAATAAATTTGAGAGGATACTTAATATTGTATCGGTATCAGTACATACCGTATTATTTGACCGGTACGAAATTGACAACTATAATTCTTTCCGTTTATAACAATAAATACTCTACACTGATTATAATGAACTAGACATTCATTGATGTAAATTTCTTTACGTAGAGCAATTGTTGAATATTCACAATCATCGTGCTTTCTGCTTGCTTAAGCAACCATGCCTTTTGTTATATAAACTATATTAGATAAAAGCTCTTATATTAGAGGCTTACAATTGTGAAAAAATTATGTTATAGAGTCTAATTATAGTGTAAAAAATACAATATTAACCAGTTAAGTCATCTGTCTTTTATCCTCCGATGTGAAATCCAACTGTTCTGCTATTTTATTAGATTGAAAATATAACATGTGAAACATCAGGCAGCAATTCTCTCCTTTGTCTATAGCCATTTCCCATGACTTTAGCCAAACATTATTCTTAATTCTTTACAATTCTAAAGTTGCTGGTGATAATGGATAATACAAACATTCACAAGTTAAAAAACTTTATCCCCTCGATCCATTCAAATGCCGACCAGATTAAAGCTTAGATCTTGCACTTTTGCCATCATCAAAAGCGACCATCACCTTTCCGATCACCTTCCTGTCCTTCAATGAAGAAAATGCAAGGTTGGCCTGTCAAGAGCAAATGATTATGTAGATTAGTTCATAGGCACTAATAATAAATCAACAATCAGATACTGGACACACGTTTTCTTGGCTCTAACATTGGCATGACACCTTGACAACTGAAAATTAAAGTACAAGTCGATATGGGGTTGTCTAACAAGAAACAACCTATGTATTCCCAAACTTCAGCTAAGATTAGGGTTCAAATATGAGAGCAGAGGGTCAATAGTCAATACAATCCACTTTTACTGCCCCAGTGATCATAAGAACTTAAAAAAGTTGGCTTTACTCATTCAAGTTGTCCTTTAGCTCTCGTGAGTCATGGCATGTTCTAGTGGGAACAACATAAAAGATGAAAACCCAGTGCCACCATAGGAAGATTTGCCTACATCTCTTAACCTTTGTGCGAGATAAAATGAAGCAATTCACTCAAACTAACTGCCATTAGAATTAGAAGGCACCAGTTAGTTTAGCTGGAAAAGTCTTTTGGTGTGGTGCCAGAGACCTGCCTTGGGAGGTTTATGGGGAGGGCGCCGCCACACCACAACAAAAGAAAAAGAGAGAGTATAATGGCTGTTTATCTTGCATGGTTTGGTTGATGTGAGGTTAAGGGATTATTCTGTGTCATATTCTATACATTGAAGTTCTACATGCAGGAGTATATTGCTCTTTAGCTGGAGAAATAAGAAAATTTATGATGTTGGGGACTATCACCAGAATGCAAGGCTATATATAATTGAGCTTGTAACGGACAGAGTAGCTGTACAAGTAGTGAAGATAGCCGTATACTTCATGCCTTCCTGTAAAATCAGGATGACAAAACAAAAGGGGGAACGTCATTTGCCTCACTAAGCAACAATGCTTTGTGTTTACAGTCTGTATTCAGCCTAAAAGCCTGAAGGCAGTAGAGAAGAAAGATTGGGGATTCACAGCTTCAACACGAGAAGCAGCATCATTATCTGAATCCAAATCCACTAAAGTCCGAGAGCCAAATCATCCATCTGAATAGATAACAGGACTACTTCTTCGAGAAATGCAATATTTAGTTTTCTCGCTGGTGGTGGGTGGCGAGGGAGAGGGTGCCTTGATGATTCCTTTATGAGATTTCAAAGCCCACTTTAAGTTTCACCTCTTAAGTGAGTGAGCTTAACACTGCCCTGCCCCAACAAACCCAGGGCAGAATCGCCAGATACTGTATGATGTCCCCAACATGAATCTTTTCAGCTGAAGACCAAGAGCTAAAACAGATCTATAATGCTTGGACTTCACTGTTTCTTCAATGGATTATAGTCTATGTCACATGAACTTAGTGTCAAGTGCAGGTATAAGTCAAGCTTTGTATTTGTCTGGTCCCCAATGATTAACCATTAGCTTTATGGGTTGTATATCTTAATTCTTAACTCATGACATGTCGTGTCAACATGGATTACGTATAGGTAAACAGTACTTATATATCTCATTTGACAAGAAGCTTTCTTCAATTAAAGAATGAGAAAGCAAAAGATATGGGGCTCTGACCTCTGAAAGGCTGTAAGCATGAGAAATGTGGATGGTAATTAAGCCCCTTGTCACCCAGGACAGTAGCTCCTTCAGGGAATCTTCCAGTACAGCTGGTCGATGTATTTTATAGCTTCCCCAATAGAGTCCATGAATTGTCCAATTCTGCATAACAGCAAATATGCAAATAAATTAGAGCTGAGAAACATTATAAACTGAAATGCAAAAGTTATTAATTGAAATTGAAAAGAAATAAAATATAAAGACCAGACTAGCCTCACCAGTTAAATTAAATATTGATAACTGGTCATCTCTCACAGGTTCGTAGCGCCTTTCGGTTGGGGTCCACCCTGGGGGTTAGACCCCTTGGGTTATCAAAGGCAAACAAGGAGTACTAGCTTCTTCAATGGTTTGACCATTTGATTTGATTTTCCCAACATAATAGAAATTAAACATGGATCATTGTAAACTCCCATGGGTATAAACTTCTACAGTGAATTGTAATGTTATACATGGCTTTCCATGTGCACGCATGTGGATGCATGTATCAACACAAAAACTTATGGAAAGACATACATGGGTTGTCTTAACTGTGCCACACTCTTTAACTTCCTCACCAAAACTAATAATAACAATATAACAGAAATAACAAATGAATAAAGGAAACAGAGAGAAAATGAGCAAAACTCAAATATGGTCAACAAAGTTTAGGGTTGCACAAACATATCAAAATAGGAAGGAAAAAAAGAAGAAGAAGAAGAAGAAAGAAAAGAAAAAATGCACAGTTGCAGGATATGCCCTGTACAACACATCAACAAATACCCATGATTTGTCTTCTTACCAATATTACCAGCTATGCTATGTCAATATATGAGAAGTTGGAGTTCAACTCCTTATTTGACAAGGAGACCAGTGCAAGATCCCCAAGTTTGGCAGTTGACAACACATTATTAGAGTAGCCCTACTGCCCATGCAAATTATTTGTGAAAAGGTCAAAATGCCCTTCAACTCAAGGGTCCCATGTTGTCTAATAAGGATAAATAGCCCTAGCACTAGCAGTAGGGCCAATCTGGTCACTAGTGTCCATATCACTTGTTCAATCGTGCCCTTCAATATATGTGTTTCTGTTTCTACCCAAAGATATATTGGATGGTTTGAAACTTCAGAGATCTCCTGAAGTACCTTAACAAGAGCGATATTTGCAGGGATGACAGGGATGTCTCCGCTTGCAAACCCTATGACCAGAATTTGTGCTCCCCAGTTCAACAGCTTCATTGTTTCCTTTGTCAGTTTGCCTCCAACTGGGTCATACAAGACATCAACCCCTTTGAGCTTTCTTGCCTTTAGGAATCCCTTGACACTTTCAGTGACATTTCCTTTGCTCAAGTCAACAACATGGTCAATGCCCAGTGACTTCAAAAATTGCACCTTTTCTGCTCCCCTGAAATTCATACCATCACAGGCCTAAGTCATACCACAAATCTTTGAGCTATGACGCCAACACATGCATAAGGGGGTCAGGAAGACGTAACACAGAGACTGAACGTTCTGCTTTAGTGAAGTACCTGGCAACGGCAATAACAATGGCACCACAAACCTTTCCAATTTGTACAGCTGAAAGCCCAACACCTCCAGCTGCCCCAAGAACCAGCAAAACCTACAATTTCATCATCAGCTATCATGTAAACAGAGGTAGAGAAGTTAAAACAGAAGGGCATATGACACAGCCACGAACAAGAACAGGGCATTGATACCTGACCAGAGCTCAATTGAGCTCTATGAACCAAGGCCACATGTGATGTTCCATATGCAACAGGTAGTGCACCAGCAGCAACTAGATCACATCCATCAGGTACTGGATACCTTCAATTTGTCAAAACACGTCAAGAATTGGCACATAAATAACAAAATCCCAAATGAATCTATCCCTAGAAGAAACATAGGGTTTAAGAAAGCATATCATAGTACTGAGGATGTCCAAATTGCAAGCTTTATGTTATCTTTATATAGACACATCTATTCTAATATATAAAGGGAGAACACCGGATTGGTGTCCTTCCAAATCTGTTCAAATAAGAAGCTGTATTAACTTTTTAAGCTTCTACAATTGCTAAACGAAAAACAACTATTTACAGTACATATTAGCATTGTTTATAATAACTGAAAGGCTAAAAGGGGAAAATCAATAAAATTTCAAACACTCCACGTCTTGGCAACTACTTCAGATTTATAAAGAATCAGGATTCTACATGTTTATGTGGATGGATCACTTTGCAATTATCTCTGAAACTCTAATTATCAGTTATCTCTGAAACTCAAATGGTCTTTGAAGAAAGCATTTGAGTTTGCACGCTAGTGTGTTCTTCAAAAGTTGTATTTGTGGCTTCTTCCAAAGTTGTATTTGACATTGTATGTTTACCATGGGGCCTTCGAAGGATTTGCAGATTAGTTGTACTTTGTTTCCTTTCTCTCTGTATATGTTTATTGAACAAACATGGGTTGCACATGCAGTGTACACCTCCTCTAGTACCTATAAATACACAATTAGAACTCCACCGGACACTATGGGAGCACTTCTAGTCTTGTCTTCTAAACAACATTTGTTTCGTATACATGATTAGCAGATCAAGAGCACTTTTTTTTTTCCCCTTTTAATCCTTTCTTCGTTAAAGGAAAAAAAGTAGTTTGTTATTGTGATTAGCTTAACCAGAAGAACTCCTCAGTTGTATTATCCACCATGTTGGGCAATATCAGAGAGAATTAATATAGAGAGTATACAACAATAAAAAAAATTTAACAAATCACGCGTATAAGCCGAATTTAATTTCTCTCACATCATTCAAACTTGAACAAGAGTTTCTCACGTACCCAACTCAGATTTTATTAACACAAGTACACAAACACATGCCCATATAAATTACCGCCCGCAGAGCAAAGTTATAGAAATGCTGATCAAATGCACCAGAAATGTATGTATAAGTGTACGTATGACTCACAATTCACTCTCATCGGCGACGATGAATTGTGCGAAAGAGCCGAGGGCAGCAAAAGAGCAGATGGGGTCCCCAATTTTGAACTTGGAAACATTGGGACCGATTGAGTCAATGACGCCGGAGTAATCGGAGCCTGGGATGAAGGGCAAAGGGGGCTTTTCTTGGTACTTGCCCAGAATTTGGAGGTAATTGGCGTAGTTCAAGCTCGTAGCTTTGACTCGAACTCTAACTGCAGTTGGAGAGTTCAGTTCGGGGATTGGGTGAGACGTCGAGACGACTAGTGGCGAGTCTTCTGAGGAGTTTGGGGGTAGTGTTGGATCACCGATTTTCTTGCAGAGTAGAGCTTCCATCGATGATTGATTCTGAATTTCTGCTTAAGAGTAGGGCAGCACAGAGAGAGAGAGAGAGTTATCCAAATCGTCGTCACCAACTAGTCTGCATACAATTCAAGGCAAATTTTTTTTTTGTTCCTTCGGAATTATCGAGGCAATATTACCCCCTCAACAATTGTACAACACTAGAACCTATTTATTGCAGGAGAGCTTGTTAGGAACTACCACGGGAAGGAAAAGGAAAAAAGGAAATAAAATGAGAAGATAATTATAGGAAATGCGATTTATTTCCATGTGTTAAGTTTTTTTGCAAAGAAAAATATTGATGGAAAATAGCTTTTGCATGAGAAATATAATAGATTAATTACTAAAAATGGAAGGATTATTTTAATAATGTTTTTAGATTTTTTTTTCTCTTTTTCCTAAGCTAAGAACCAAGAAAGGAAAATTATTATTATTATTATTATTTATAGTTTCTTTTCTTAAGTTTGAAACAGGCTGTTAGCTTCGATCATTTAAGCAAATTTGATCAAAAAATTAACTATTTAAATTTATTTAATAAAAAAAACTGCAACAAGATTAAAAAGACATAAAAACACAAACCATATCAAAACGTAACGTGTGTAACTGGGGGGGTTAGGTTTGGTGTCCTTAAAGAGTATTATCATGTACCTTTACTTAAACATTTTTTTTTAAATTTTCATTTTTAAAAAACAATATCTACGCTTTTATAGAGTTCGCCTACAGGTGTAGCTCTTTGAAAATTGTTCCTCCAACATTTTCAAAGTGTTACCGTCATATTTTTTAGTACAAAACCAAATGGATTAAATTGTTAAATAATAACATTGGTAATATCAGAACAGTACTTGAATAGTATGAAATATCAAATTGGAAAAATTATTAAGCATGCAACGCTGCTTTTTTTATTTTCCTCCTTTCATAATATATTCTCATAGGCAACCTAATGCCCCCTTTGATTGGATTTGTTTAAGGAAAGGAAAAAGGAAAAATAAAATAACATAAAATGAAAGAAGCAAATTTTCTTGCTTCGGTTTGGTTTTGTTGTATATGCATAGAAAAATTTTAGCATAGGTAACTTCATTTTCTTTTCTCTTTTTGCTTTCCCTCAACAATTGTTAGACCCAAACATAGATTGATCCCACACACGTTGGCACAATACTGCAACATATATATAAAACCATCTTATACATATATCATTACAAGGCAAATTACAGTGTGCCTTTTTCAGAAAGGAGGATCCGCTGATAGGGTAAGAGTAGCATCTTGTATCCCCGCCGGAACATCAAATCCTGACATGAAATCATCGCCGAAGATCACAGCTCCGGCTGCCAATGCTCCGGCACCCATTCCCATTCCAAAACCGGGTCCACCACCGCGTCCAGGGGCGGCTCCGGCAGATGGCATATTTCTGTAACTTTGTGGTAATTGATGTGTTCTCGGGAGGAAAGTGGGTATGTAACCAACATTAGAAGGTGGAGGCGGCGGCGGCGGCGGAGTTCGGGGCGGCTGATAACTAGGTCCACCAGCTGATGTGTAGCTTGGTCCTCCTATGGATGGATTGGGATAAGTTGCAGGGATTGGCACTGGGTGGGCATATGCAGAATTTGTGGGTGGACGATTTTCCGGCCGGCGCAGTGGTGCCAGAGGAAACTGTGGTGGTTGTGCTTGCTGTGGCCCATATTCATTGGCTACGTTAATCCCATTGCTGTGATCCATCAGTTTAAATTCCTCATCGGACCCTACAAAACAGAATTTGGAAGTTCATGGCCAAGAAACAAAGTTGAAGCAAAATAATAAAGACATTGAAATGGAGAAGAGGTCCAAAAGAACAATATCACAAATACCTGTATAAGAACTGGGTTCTTCCCTTTCCTCAGAAATTCGGATTAAAATATCAACAAATCCCTGAGGTTTGCTGGAATTACTTTTCCGCAGTTGAAAGCTTCCGACTTCTTCAACTGGTTTGGAAACCTCAGAATTCTTGGCATACTTATCTAGAAAGTCCTTCAGAACAACAGTTGCGGTCCCCTGGAGCCTCTCCCTGAGGAAGATGGGCTCTCTACTGTAAACTTCAACCTGCAGTGCCAAACCTTGGAAGTTGGAATCTGAGTTATCAACCAAAGCTGAAAACTTGGTTTTCCAAACTGGATTTGCATTTCCAGAAGCATCAATCCTGCTGCAATATTTGTTGTTAGGATTGATCCACCCAACAGCATACCACTGGAGCTTAAACAGCGATGAAGTACGCCGGAGCTCCCGAGCCGAAATCAGGCATACTTGCACCCAGATCTTCCCCATTCTCAGGCAATTCACAGATGCTGAAAGCAACAAGAAATGGTGAGAGAATGTCCTCTGTAAGGTTCTTCTTTCATGAAGTTGATAGAAAGTGAAGCTGTTTGCAACATTTAGAAGGCTACCTTGCTTTAATGGCAAGGATATCTTACCGAAGTGACGGTATGGGGTAATCTATGTTACATTTGTCCTAATAGTAGCCTAGTATATGCTTTACAGATAAGCAGGAATCTGCACAAGAGTCAAATTTTGGCAATATAGGTGTAGTGAGAACTGTTATATGGACAGAGTTAGTAATGCCTCTTGACAAATGGAACAGTAAATCAAGACTTGAAATTTTTTACACTTCAATTTTGATGATTCTACACAAGTGAAGCCATATCCTCATTGAAACCACCAGATCTACACCCTTATTTTTTACCCTTCTTTTCTGAAAATGTGCTCTTTGTAAAATTGGACACGAAAATGGGAAGTAAAAGTTCAGGATTAATTTCTACTTCAGCTCCTCAGAAATGTTTGCATCTTTGCATTCAAAGGCTTCAGCTGCAGAAAGGGCAGACAACTTTATGATGATCAATTGCAAATCATGATTTAAAGGGCTCTCTCACAGGTGGAGCTAACAACAGCTTTCGACCAACGCGTTTGACCATCTGATTCCCTTCACAGCTCGAAGCAGTCCTAGTATACATCATTGTAGTAGATCCCAAAATGTCACTCCCAAATTCACACGCTTTGAAAAATAACCTGCAAGGGATATATATAAGGGAATTGCAATCAGCGGCAAAGTCATTAGTACTTACAGTATATGCATAAAAAAATAACTGATAATGGTGTACATGCAGTATTTAAAACTTTATAAGAACCCTTTACTTATTAATACCTGTGTGGATAAAACTGTGGATCATATTATATATATATATATATATATCTGTATGTATTATATGTGAGTAAGTTCTCTTGACACCTGAACCTTAGCCATTACACAAGTAAACTTAAGCTACACACGGAGAAATATTTTCCCATGCACCGTTTAAATGCTGGTCTGTACAAAACTAATGCTTCAGTTAGATATATCAAATGGTTAGGTGGACAAAGAAGAAAGTGCAAACCCCAGTTGGGTAGAAATATGGTACGTTCTTGATTGTATAATGTTTTATTTAGTCAATGAGAATTGGCTGCGCATTTTTATCATAAGCAGAGAACCTCCTCACAAACCTGTTGTTTATCACTAAATGATGGTTGCTTGGACAGAGTTGAAAACAACACCAGGGCATATAATCAAAGTAAAGTAAATGTAGAAGTTAAGAGAATTGGCAAAAGAGTTGAGGTCTACATTGGTTCCAAGCAAGATAAGCATATTCACCTCTCCTCCTCTGAGCAAAGGGCTGCTATGTCATAGATGCCTCTACTAGTGAGGACTCTGCATGGAGAATGGAAAAATGTTAAGACACCATAAGCGGTGAGTGTAGATGTTCACCTATAAAGGATGCATGTCAAAGTACCGCTATTAACTACATTCATAATTTAGCAGAGAGCGGCTACGAAACACCCTGAGCATTACCATCACAAATGGCATAAACTGGAAGATTCGGATGCATTACACACCAAATTGTGCAGATTATGGCATTTTGAAGTGTCCTTAAGGTCACTTCATAATTCTGGGGACAAACTGGTGTGTGAACCTTAGATAATGAAACATAAACTGGCTTCAAAGTAAGTATCCACCAACCTTACGATTCTCTTAACTACCATCTGGCCAATTCCCATTCCTCTTAATGAAGGAATAACCTGGAAAGCACTGAAACACAATTACATGAGTACATGCAAGATGTCTCTTCTCTTTTTAGTAATACAGTACTCTAGAAACAATGGAAATAATATTGAAGTGCATAGAACAAAAATCTGAAAAAACAAGAAGCATGGCCTGCATTACAGTCCATTTGAGACACTTCCAAAAGAATACCAGCACAGTTGTGTACCATTTATTTCTAATTTTACCTCCAATGTGAGACTAGGCTTCTTAAATTGAAATGAATCACAACTAGATTAAAATATCTTATTAATCCACATTAAAACACCAAACTTATACCACATGAGAACACCGATTAGATTAAACCTGCAGGAAAGTTCTAATCCCAATTCTAGATAATGAAGAAGCCTCAATACATGGAAAACATTGATCTAGTACAAATTAACAGCTATTCCGGCAAATAAGGACCATCGGCCAGGCTTCATCTTTAGTTTTCGTATTTTTTTTTTGTTATCCCCACATTCAAATGTTTTATTAACCCTGAAAAGAATCAATAGTTTGGACAAAACTATTGCCATGCAGGAGAGTTTCTGCTTCTGCAAAGGTTGCATCTGTGATCCCTAGAGAGGATGTGTTCAATTCCACGTGACAGCACCATTGCCATCTCTTATGACCCCACCATGATCCTCACGACCAAAAAGTATTGGATTCTCTTTCGGATAAGCCCTGAAAGGAGAAGGAAGGCTGAAATGCCAACAGGCGTCTATTATTGAATTCACCCCACTCGATAATACCCACTTGGGAAACGTCCAATGCCAAAGTCACTAAATGAGCAATTCAATAAGACAGCTCGGATTGTCTGAGCTCTTGAAATTGGAATAAATTTGGAAGTGGATCACGAAACCTTGATGATCTTCTCTATCTAATGAATGGGAAGTCTGCTTTAAAACTATATGCCCTGCACCCACCCCCGAATATATGCTTCAACAGGAATCACACAAAGGTAGACTAGAAACCTCTTGTAAAATGTCTACTCATAACCTAGTAGATAGAGTACATTACATAGTCCGTTTTAGGGTATCTTATTTTTTTTTGACAAATGGTAGAGTCAGAGTCAAGATGAGATTACAGTAGTGATTATATCTTTAGGGTATAAACTATTTTAGGGTCAAAGTGTTTATACCCTAAAGGGTAACAAATATGTAGGGATATTTCCTAATGAATAAGTGGGAAAGAGAGGAGGGCCCAAGCAACGTCTTCAATCCGGATCCTTGTCTTCCATAGCCAAGGTTTCTCCCACGAGATCAAGTAAGAATGAAGGAGCAAGAAGAAAGAAAAGGAGTGGAACAAAAATGGAAGTTAGACCACCCTTTTTTTATCCATCTTCTTGGGAGGGGAAGAGAACGAAAATGGAAGACGGATGGTAATCGTGCTAGGTTCGAGGATCAGGATCTTAGGTGGCGGAAGAAAGTCCTCTATTGCTTGACATTGGATCTGGCAGCCCGCCCGCATTCGGGATTGAGCGGAGGCCTTAAATCAGTAGGGCAATTGCACACCTTAATGTAGTCCTCTGGAAATGTTGGAATAGATATCAGTCAAAAAATTTACAATTTGTGCAATGCAAAAAAAAGATTTTTGGAGCTGACGCTCTTCTTTTTGTTACCATTCTTCTATAAAATAAAAACTCGAACTCGAAGGAAAGATCAGAGAGCTTCCCATTCCGGAAATCAAGAAAGATGAAATGCCAGAAAGCCTCCAGGGGGAAGAGGCATTGTATACTTCTGTCTCCCCTTCCGGTCATCAAGGAAGAACTCGAACAAGAGCTCAAAGGCATTCTTCTTTTTGTTGGTTCATAGTCCACACGGGGTATTGGATTCTCTATGGGACGATTTTGAACAGGTCTAACTCTTTTATCCTAATTACGCATAAAGACGATCCATATTTTTAAAATTTCTTACTATTTTAAAGATTTCCAGTGAATTCAAGGTATGGTTTTCCAACATTTCGTTGAACTAAAGACCCATAAAAAAGAACCCCACATCATAAACTGTATATATATATATATATATTGTACAGAAATAGGAAATTTATTTGATAAATGGATATCTCACCATGACATCGTAGATTGAAGCAGTCAAACCATAATCGGAAACGGCTCGGCCAAAGCCCACCAACTGGCCGTTGGATGGCGTTACCGGCATAACTCTCCGGAACCAGTCTCCTCCAACGCTCATCAAATTTGAAAACTGTGATGATGAATTGGGAAAACTCGAAAAGGAAGAGTAATAGGAAATGACCTCGGGTTTGGAGAAGACGGAGACGACGACGGAGCTGTGGGAGAGAGCAATGCGGAGCTTGTGGAGGTCGACGGGCTCGACCCTGCCGCCGGAGTCGAGGTTGGGGAAGCGGTGGCAGGAGTGGTTGCAGAGGCTGTAGAGGTCCCTGAGGTGGTCGGGATTAACGTGAGTTGGGTCCGTTGATATGAATGTCGGTGGTAGTGGTCGTAGAGTTCTGTTGCGGTTGCTTTTGACGCTCATCGTCGTCGGGAGTTGCCGGGAATTGGAGGGAAGGTAAAAACGTTGTACGCCTCCGGTGAAAGCCATCTCTGGCCTTCTCTCCCTCTCCCTCTTCTGTCCAGTCAGCATTATCCGGGATGCTGCTCGCCCATCTAGTCCATAGTCCAGTTCTATGGGCCCAGACGAGTTCTAGAGTTGGCCTGCCTTCTCTTGACCAACTAACTGTAATGACAGAATGTACCACTCAAAACATTCAGAACCCAGCCCAACCATGGAAGAAGGAAGATAATGGAATTTGAGAAACCCAACTTATCAGACCCAAAAAAATGAAGGCCCAACTCCGATATATATTTATATACATTGAGCAAAGCGCAACATGAGAAAATAAAAAATAAAAAATGGCTTTGACAATTGTTCGTGTATTTTTGTCTGCGACTTCTAATACAAGAATGAGAGAAATTATTCAGTATTTCTGAAGCACCAACTGTATTTGTTTTACCATTCACATACACTAAATAATTTGAAGGAAAATTTAAAGTGTGCTCCACTTCTGTTGGTCTTACATCAAAATGGCGATCCCTAGATTTCCAAAAATAGGCACAGGAAAAGAGGCATTCTGTAACGATTTGAATTTTTTGAATTGTTAATAAATAAAATAACTAACTTCCAATAAAATTTAATCATGCTTTAACCCCAAATGTACCATTATAAGTGGTTCCAAATTTAATTTTTGAGATAAAATTACAACTTGAAATACCTCACAAAAATAATAATCATTATTCCTAGGCTCCAAAATACATAACTCCTAATAATAATGTTTCTAAAATAAATATGAATCTTCATTAGCTCAAAATAATGCTTCACTGGCACCTTATACGCTTCTACCTGAAAAATAAAATTTAACTAAGAAGTATATAATACGACAAAGTACAATGAAGCTCAACGAATAAAGCAGTTCAACCGATGAGATTTAAAATAATAATAATAATTATTATCAGGAGCCAACCAAAATTCACGTTGGTATAATAATTCAATATTTTTATTGGGCCCAATACCTGGCCTTTCTCAGTACCATGTCAAACACTACCCGTGCCACGTAACAATTCCAAAGTTCATAACCAACACTCCGTAGAGTCACCATTCTATAACCAATTTCTAACAACAGGCTAATAGGTGCGTTTGTACATGTACTAATTAGTTCCATGGCATATTAGTCAAAACATAACTCAGTAAATTTTTTTTTAAAAATAATTTTATCAACGAATTAACGAACACAATAATCAAGGATGTGCTAAAAGAAATTTAATAGATTCAACAATAAATGTAATCAGGGAATTATACAACGAGTACAAATATTCGACAAGAATATAACTCAGGAATAATATAAATAAACTCTTTACAAAGAGATTTCAAAAGAAGCATATTGTATACAACCCGGTTACCTCAAGTGATTTCTATCAATTTTGACAAGATCACCACAGTTCTCCAAATAATTTTATATAAACTAAAATCAAAGTAATAAATTTTTTTCACAATTTCCTTTTCCTTTCCCTCTATTTTTTTTTCCTTCCTTATTTTTTTTCCTCCCTTTTCTTTCCTCTCTTTCTCTTGGCAGCCATTCGGCACCCCCTCTTTTTCTTATCCTCTTGCTTTGGTTAGAGCATTACATGAGAGACCAATGACCGAATGGCTTTATTATATAGGCACTTGAATGGCCTCAGGCCTTGCCACCTTATCCCTGTCATAATATGGGAAGAAACTCAATATGTTGACACCACACTTGTTAGCTTTCCACCTTATCCCTGTCATAATATGGGAAGAAAGGTGTAATTGACACATAAAAGGGCCATTTGTTGCCTTCACCCGGTGAGAGACGACACATCATGTTATGGTGAATGAAGGTGAAGTCTCAACTCTTGATACCACAATCTTACTATGCCCCTTGAATCCCATGTGTGGAGGAAGTAGATAGAAGGAGGTTTCTGCCATGACACCTCACTTCTCATTCATTATCACTCACTCTTAACTATTGCAAGACTTAGCCGTAAGCCCTCATTTCTTCACCCATTTTATACCATAATTCATATTAATGTCAAAGAAGTCAACGCACTCGGTAAAAACATTCACCAACTCAAATATTTATTTTAATAAAACTATTATAAGTCTAGTTCGAAATCATTGACGCAAAATTTTAGGGTAGTTCTTTCTCTTAACTCTCTCGATCATTTTCTCTTATCCAAACAAGCTTCCTATCATTTGGTTCTTGCACTAACACATATTAGATGTCTTTCATTGACACCTCAAGGTTACATGTAATGTGTAGAAAAAATTATAATATATTAAAGTAACATTTTCCTAATAAAATTCTAATTTATTTATAGCTTAAACTCTCCAAAGTTTAGAGTCTTACTCTTGACTTATGATTTATTCCTTTCAACTAAATAAATATTTGTCTTTAAAATATTTTAATCTCTGCAAATAATATTCTAATATTTTTATTATCCACGAAAGTATTAAATAGATAATTCTAAAATATTGCCGGGTATTACACATTCTGTTCAACTGGAAGTTAATATATATAATCTTTTCATGATCATTGGGAATTTGCACAACTGGATATTAATACAACCTACAATCTAGAAATAATGGGCTTCATGGGTGCCTGCATGACATTACACTGATTTCATGTGAATTGTCTTTTTACTTTTTCACTAATCTCTTATTTATTGTTGGGATTGACATTGAATGTTTGTGTGAGTATTTGTATTCTGTGGTTACGATTATTTTCTATTTCTTTTTTTGAACGTTAATGTCAAGGCCTATATTCCATCATTTATGAATATGCCACTTAGACGAATATTGTTAATCTTGAAAATTGCAAACACCTATACTGGATCTCGATTTGTGGAGTAAGACAAAAAGAGGAAAAGAAAAATATAAAAAGGAAAAAGCAGTAAAATTAAGAAGCTAAATTTCCATTTTTTTTCTTTTTCTAGTCAAGTTAAGTAAATGAATTTTAGTGAGACCGAATTTGAGTAGCTTAATTTGTTAAGTGCATATAAAGTTATTGAGTCGAGTACGAGCTAAACTCAGAAAATTTATTAATTTCAAAATGTATTTAAGTTTGACTTATTTATATAACGAACCGATCTCCAATAAATTTTTAACGAGGTCAACACAAGCTAAGATGGAACAGTTTGGTTCATTTTACAGTAGTTGAATTTGTATCGACTTAAACGGAGTACTCTTAATACTCTTTCATGCAACATCCCATTTGCCTTATTGGTTCATAAAAGATAACGGTAATCACAATCGTAAGTTCTAAAAAGATTCCGAACCTATGTAAAAACTTCACATTCTATATAAACATTAATCTGCAGGCTGATCTTTGCTAGGGTACTAAAAAAGAAAAAAGAAAAAAAAAAAACAAAGAAAGAAAAGATCAGCCTACAGATTTATATCTCTGAACGAGGATATGCACGCCATGGCCTGGCTCTACAATCATTCTATAAGCAGGAGAATGATGATACTTGGGAGACAAAGAGAAGGTAAACTTGGAGACGATGAGGCTGAGGACAACTTTCAACTGAACCATGGCGAAGTTGCGCCCCAAGCACAAGCGAGGGCCTAAGCCAAACGGGACGTAAGCGTGGGGGATTTTACAAGCGCCAGAGACGCCATTAGCAAATCTTTCGGGTTTGAACTCGTTGGCATCTTGTCCCCAGATATCAGGATCGCGATGCAATGTCGGGATCAAAGTCCAAGTGCATACTCCTTTGGGGACTGTGACATGGCCGATCTGCGTCTCTTCGAGTGCTTCCCTTGACACGAATGCTGCCGGAGGGTACAACCGCATGGCCTCTTGAATAACCGTAGTCACCTGCATTATATATACTCATGGCATTATATATGTATATATAATATTCGTAGAAGTTATGTATATGGACTTCCCTCCACACTTACGTAAGGATGAGAGGATGAATATGTGCCTGGGCATTCACTTTTAACAAAAATTCAAGTTTGCTATATATACTCTAGATAGTTTATGTCCTATGAATTTTGCATATTTATGAGAAAAATTATGTTATGTTTGATATAAAGAAATGGAATGGAATGATCATTTCTACCTTTATTTTTATTTTCCTGTTTGGTATCACTATTTAAATGTGAAAGGATCATTCACATATTTTGTTGGAATGATCATTCCCTATTCATTTCATTCTTATATAAAATAACATAAAATAAAACTTAGTAAAATTTTTGCTGTCAAATTTCTTTTAAAAAATATAAAACACGTTTGATAATTATTTTTTTGATTTTAAAATTTTTTAAAATTTTAAAATTTTAAATTTTAAAAAATTTAAAAGGTTGAAAATTCATAAAAATATTTAATAATTAAACCACCGCGGCTGTCGCCACCACCACCATTATAAATGTTTAATAATATTTAATAATTAAATAATATATATTATTAATATTTTGTATAGACATAATATTAAATTTGCATATCATACACAAATTTCATTTCATTCTATTCTAACATTGTTTATTGATATTACCAAATAAGGGAATGAGAATAACTATTCCATTCTCATTCTCATATCATTTCCATTCTCATTCCATTTATTTTTATTCTCTTGTACCAAACATAGCCTTAGTGTATTAGCCCTCAAAAATTTAGAAAATCTTAGCCCCCCTCCACAAAGTTTTTTGTTATGTCCTTGTATGTATATATATAGATATATGTATATTGGTACTACAGTAAGAGGTGTTTGGACTAGTTTACTTGTAGCTCGATTAATTCTCTCTATAATCTGATCAAAAATAGGACATAATTAGGCCGGGTATTTATGAGGAATAAATCACTTGTGACTTGGCCTGCATTTTTATATATAAAAATGTTTAAAAACTCTCATATAAAGCATGAAATACTATATAATAACTTTTAAATATTATTTTATTCTAAAATAATATATATATATATATATATAATTATTTTGCCATATTCTCTTATCTTTGGACGCAAAAATTAAAATATTTTGACACTTAGACCGATATTCACCCAGACATTTGTACCTGAGTCTATGCATCAAACATGTATAAGTTAGAAGTACTTAGATCAAATAGCATAGGCAAGTAAATGTGTTACCATCTTCATTTTGGGGAGTGAGTCTGCATCTAGTAGGTTGTCTTGGCAAACTTGAGCCACCTCCTCCCGGACTCGAGCTTGCCACTCAGGGTGCAGAGCTAGCAGCATCAAGCACCACGACGCCGCAACGGCGGTGGACTCGTGCCCAGCAAAGTATATGTTCTTGCAGTTGTCGACGATGAATCGCTTGGACGAATCCTTATTGCCCACAAAATGATCGTTGATGGCGCCTTCTAATATCGACTGCATTAGGTCCTTGTCGGCCGACGATGAGGCTCCTAAGCAATCTTGTTCACGTTCTTGGATTGCTTCCCAAATTAGTGACTCTATCTCCCTCTCCAGACTCCTCGTCTCCTTTTGTTGCCCAGCAGGAGAGAATCTGCTACTGTTGTAGAAGTTTAAGAACCCAATAAACAGGCACATTTGATAATCATATTGTAATTTGTAACAGGCACAGCATTACTTTTTTTTTTTTTTTTTGTTACAAGCTGTTTGAGCCAATTATTCTCTCCAATACTCTCTCGAGCTCGAGCAAGCCATTCGAACCAATTAACTATACTGCAAAATAGTGGTAATGGTTGACCCTCAAAAATATGGGGAATGGAACCTCAAACCTCAACCAAATGCCCAAAGCCCAAGAGCCAGCATTACTTATGAATCAAATAAAAGGTTGGTCCTTGTAGTTTTTCAATTGATTTTATGTACTATACTTTTCCATTATGTTAGAACAAAAACATTTTAAAAGATTTTACATACGAAAATCAGTGGTAATGCTATACAACACTGGAAAATTCACCATAAAGAAGAAAACAAATGTTATTCTTCTAAAAAATTTGTACGCTGAAAGTTTTACTTTTAAAAAAATGTTATTCTTTTAAAAAATTTGTACACAAAATCCTATCAAAATGATGTAACATTAACATTTTTATAACTAAGAGTCATTAAAGTGAGTTTTATGTTTTGTGTAATATTATATAATAATAAAATTCATACATAATTTATTACTAGAATTACATCGATAAACGAGAGCAATGACTTTACAACAAAATATCCATTATGATAGTTTTTAATTTCATTATGGGTAATACTATAAAAATAAAAAAATTTATACGGCATGATATATCTGAATGAGAATCTTTTACTTCAAAACAAATTGTCCACTTTAATAACTTTTAATAATAAAACTACCAATGCTACACATTATTTTGCTAGAAGTTTTTGTACAAATTTTTTTTTTTTGGTAAGAATAACATTTTTTGTTACAAATTTCTCATTGTCATATTGTTCTATAAGTTTTTATACAAATTTTTTGAAAAAATAATATTTTTCATTAAAAAATATTATTGTCTTTTGCATGAATTGGGGCTTGGGTGGGCCTGGATTCTTTATTATCCATGAGGGTTGGTAATGGATGTTATATATTGACATGTAGCATTGTAAATAACATTGGCAATGCTATACAACACTAGAAAATTCATAGAGAATTTCTATAGAGAATAATGTATTTAAATGAGAGTCTTTTACTTTAAAATAAAAAATAATTGTTATTCTTCTACAAAATTTGTACACTAAAAGTTTTACTTAAAAAAATATTATTCTTATGAAAAAATTGTACACAGAATTCTACCAAAATAATGTGACAGTAACATTTTTATGACTAAGAGTTATCAAAGTGAGTTTTATGTTTTGTGTGATATTATATAACAATAAAATTCATGTACAATTTATTACTAGGATTACGTCGATGAACTAGAGCAGTTACTTCATGATAGTTTTTAATTCTATTATGGGTAATACTATAAAAATAAAAAATTTATATAGAATGACATATTTGAATGAGAGTTTTTTACTTCAAAATAAAACGTTCATTCTGATAACTTTTAATTACAAAACTGTCAATGCCTCACATCATTTTGATAGAAATTTTTGTACAATGTTTTTTTTTTTTTGTAATAATAGAATTTTTCATTACAAATTTCTCATTGTCATATTGTTCTGATAGAGTTTTTATACAAATTTTTTATAAAATAATATTTTCTATTAAAAAATATCACTGTCAGAATAATATGAAATAATAGTATTTCCAATCAAATATCGTCAAAGATAGTGCCTTAATCGTGTCTTAACTCATTGCATGAATTGGGGCTTGGGTGGGCCTGGGTTCTTTATGATCCAGAGGGTTGGTGATGGATGTTATTGACAATTTGACATGTACCATTGCACTAATGGCCGAACAAAAGACTGAAATAATTGAGACAAACTGTCGTGTCATGCTCTAAAATACTAACTGTTTTTGTAATACTAATAATAATAATATGGTGCCACAAATTAATAAGTGATGCATGAAAAGTCTAGGGCAACTTACCCAAAGGTGGGAAGGCCGAAAAGGAAGCTTTGCTTGGAAATGGTTTTCTGAAGAATCCTAAGCTTGGAGAAAATCTCTTTGCCTTTGAAATAAGAGCTTCCAAAACAAGCCCTTGAGATCACATCTGCTGAGACACTCCTCAAGTCCTCTTCCACTCTTATATCTGCCATCATTCCCCCTTGTGCTTCAATGCTGGCCTCCCATTTCCTTAATAATGGCTCTGCAGACTCCAGCATTAGACCCACCATGCCCTGCATGCCAATTATTCGAGCCAAGGGGTCACATTCATGTATATATCTTTTCACAAAGAATATGCCAAAAACTTATTTGATACCCATGTAAAATTTTACTCATATCCTTTGTATTGACATGTCAAATTTACTACATTAGTTAGACGTGAAATGCTAGCGGTAGGCGCATGTGGGATCACTCATGCCCCTGACGTGCTAGACAAATCCCAATTAATAATTCATGATAATCGATATCTGAAATAGTGGGCAGTTTTTTGCAGTTACCTTAACCTTGTCCATGAAGAACTCCGGTGCAACAATTTTCCTCTGTTGAGCCCAAACTAGGCCGTTGGACCTCAAAATGCCATTGCCAAGCATGGGTGCGAGTCTCTTGGTTACATAAGAAGGCTTACCTAGATCCAAGGTAATAGATTGGTTCATTTCCTTCACTAGATCCGGCTGGTTCACATACAAATGTTGTTTGTTCCCTGTAGAATATGTGTATATTGGACCTGCATCTCAAAACACACTGAAACTCAATGCTCATTCACAGCTTTGTTACTATTCAACAAGTCCACAGTTGAATCTCAAACAAAATTTTCATTTGTTTGGACCGAAACATCGAAAAATTTCTGTTTTTAAGATACCGAAATGAAGTCATAGTGGAATAAATAGACTAGTGTTTTTATCAAAATACACTGAAACACCTGAAATATAGTGAAATACACCATACCATAGAACATGGTGGAATATACTGAAATAATAAGTTGTGTCGACACGAATTTAGAATTTTATGTAAATATTATACAATTTTTTACGAAAAGAATATAAATTATTATTAATATTTATCACTTTTAAAATATTTTCTGAAATATTTTTGGTTCCATACTAATCATCCAAACAAAACACAGATGAAGGTGTTTCTATTTTTGTTTCTGGTACATGTTTGCACATTATGCATGTCTGACATATGCCCAAAACAGCTGTAAATATATGTAGTGTATGTCTGAATCTGAACTGGACAAGAACCACAGATGTAGGTCCAAGCATTAATATGAGTGTCCCTTTGAAAAAGGAACTATTTTCAACAATAGTGATTGCCCAAATCATTGAGACTACACTCCAAAGCTTGTCAGTTGTGATCAACATGAAAAACCAGAAAACTCCACTCTCTTCTGAATTGGGCTCTGCTGATCTGTTCTTGACTTGGACATATTGCATGGCATCTTTACATCAAATGAACTCCCACACTATTGTCAAATGATACAAACATGGCACTTTTATAATTAACAGACATTATAATGGGATTGATTATGTTTCAACCAAAAGACTCTTATTCAACTACATTACTTGAGTTATGAATTCTATATAAATTTGTTAATTGTATAATATCTACGCTTCTCCTAATAGAGTGGCTTTCCAGCTCGCAGAATAAGCTCTAGCTAAACACTAACCCATGTTTAACTAGATTGGATGTTAATATCTGATTTATTACTATGTTTACAGTTTTAGACAATATATTGACTATATATACATATATTTATATATATATATATATATATAATATGTAAATGGCTTGGTAGGGTCGATCTGAAATGTGTAGGTTAATTGAATCCCAGCTATACCTGTGCCAGGTTTAGCTCAGTCAACTTTGGACATTTGAGCCCACACCCAATTTTTACCACCATGAATATAGTATATAATATGTATATATATCCAGTAAATCGATTCAACTTGAGTGGTGGATCACAGATGTGCTGTTAGTCCCCCACTCATTAATTGATCTTTGTGTAAAATATTGCAGTTACCATATAATGCTTTATATAATATAACATACAATATAATGATACATTGACTAGTACATAATATCATTATTGTATTCTAGATCTTTTCTGTAACATTGTACTGTTGATCAAAAACTAGTTCAGGCCATCACCTTCACATGATTCCAGAACGTAAATCTATTCTAAATCCATGTTATTAAACTGGTTGGAATATGGAAAATGATCATGAAGTACTATCCAATGTTTTCTTTAATTGTTTCTTAAATTTTCTCTATTTTCACTATATTCATGTACTTAATAGTATTTTCTTCAATGACCTAGCTAGCCAACCTGCCAAATTATGCAAGAATATATACCCATTCAGCTAACTGTGATGTCCAATATTTAGGACATTCATGCTTTGTGTGCAAGTTTCATGGATTTGAATTCCTTACTAACTTTTGAAACCCAGTCACGTTAGGCTATCAACATGGTGAAACATGGCATTCTAATGACTGGACTATTTAGTTGATCCTCATATGCAAAAAAATCACTCCTCACACCAGTTGTGACCCGTCATCATTCGTATAAAGTTTACATGTTCGCGTGAACGATAACCCTACATAAGTTTGAGGGACTAGTCAGTCAAAAAGCCTAGATACTCTGTAGCAAATACATACATACGTGTATATATTTGGTGGCAATTTTGATTGTGTACTAGTTAACATGTGTGGTTTTGAAGAAGATAATTAAATCTCATACTAATTTCAGCGTGTGAAAATCACTTGGAACTTGCACAGACAAAGTAGAAAGTGAAAAAGGAAAAATTAAGAGAGGAAATCAAAGGATGGCCAGTTACCGTATTCTTTTCTCCATTGCTCGAAGTATGGGAAAAGGGTGGAAGTGTAGTCATGGGCAATGAATTCTCCATGGTTTGTTGCAGCCTTCATCGCCGCTCTCTGAATTTTCTGCATCTCGGGGACGTTCCCATATAGAAGAGAAGGTTGAGGCCCTTTGATACCTTGCTTTCGGAGCTTCCATCGGACCCTTTGACCCTTTAGCCATGTAATGTTAAAGAGGTACAAGAAAAGGCAAGCCAGAAGCACTGCAAGAGCCAGCAAAGAGAAGCTTTGCACAACAACAGCAACAGCCAGAAGAAGAACAAGAAGAAGAATAGGTGTCTTCATTTTTTTTTGGCTCTACTATCCCTTGGTTTGTGTTAGGCTCATACATAAACACTTCTCGGATGGAACAAATTTATATTAACCTGTGAGCACCAGTTGTACTATTTTATATGTCATACATATAAATATATACATATATATGCATACCCTATTTTTAATATTTATATAAACCATATATGTCTTATTACTTGATAATGGACTAGCATTAAGCAGGTAGATAGAAGGCTACAAATGATAAAGTGGCGTATCCTGCTGACGCACACTATAATGCTTATGTATATCGTTTGGAGATGATTGGACAGAGAGGACTGACTAGTCTATTTTTTCCATTGGGAGAGTTTATTGGTGGATTAAATAATGAAGATAGCTTTCCAAAGAAAATAAAATAAATATTGCACTGAAGAACATCCCATGATTATGACTTTCGAATCTTGATGCAATAATACAGCGCCAAAACAACAATATACATTCAGATATACATGGGTAAAATATATATATTTTTTTACAAGAGATAGATATGGAGATTTGAACCTTGATACGTCACAAACCAGGATTCAAACACCATTTGATTAGGGGGCCAAGGCTTGTATGATTTCAAGGTATATATAATCCCATATTCTATTTTCAGTCATCACATGGGATAATTGAATGCCGATGGTTCGAGTCAAAGTAGTTCGACCGTGTCATGGCACTGTCACTGCAGTGCTACTATCAAATTGGCCATACATCTCTCGCTCTCTCTACAAGTCCCTCTCTCTCCCTCTCCCTCTCCCTCTCCCTCTACAAGTCTCTCTCTCTCTCTCTACAAGTCTCTTGAGACTATATCAAATCAAGTCCTACTGGGGCATCAAACTGGCCATCTCTCTCTCTCTCCTCTCTCGTGGGACAATATTAAAACCATTTCTGAACTGTTCAGGTTGTCACGAGACGCAATCCTTGCACTGATCTATACATCTACAAGACTACAAGGGATTAGACTATTGGACTAAAAAACATAAGAAAAGTTGCCAGCAGTGAGGTAGGACCAGCCTAGGCTCACCAGAAACAAAGAATATTTAGGGTTGGCCCACGCAATGTATCGCTTTTACATTGACAAATACAAATCGGGAACTGTAGTACCGGGGGACCTTGGGCCGTCCTCTAATGGCGTGGCGGCCGCGTGGGTGGCGAGCTTTGATGGGTCACATTCTTATCGGCCTGAGAGGGGGCAGAGTTCGTCTTGTGGCAATAGGTGTCATGCGGTGCCTCAATCAGTCGTCCATTCAGGGGACAATCGGTCCCCAATTATCGAGCTTCTCCTTTAGCATAGATCTTTCTATATACCAGAAAATATGGAGGATGCAGCACTTTGAGAGAGCGTGCTCTAATGCATGGGTCAAGTTCTTTGAAAAAGATTGAAAATGAAATGTGTTGCCTCTCTCTCAGTGCATCGCATGCGAATAAACAGTAAATAAAATGGCCAATGGAATGAGTTGTATTCATTGGATTTGGATGCTGCACCTTTCAAAATCACTTTCTATGATTTTGTGTTTTTAACTAATATATAGTAAAATTGTAGACATTTGTTTCCAGTGCGTGATAATGACTTATTTGTCTAAGGGCCTATAATTTTTTTTTTAATTTTTTTATTTGATTTTTTTGGCTTATAAATAAAAAAATTTTAAAAAAATTAGTTTTTTTAAACTTTTTTACTCATGTTAGCTTATAAAAGTAAAAAAAAGTTTAAATATTTTAATTTTTTTTACTTAGAAACAAAAATAAAATAAAATAACTAAATTTAAGTTCTATCAAAAAGAGCTTGAACCTTTTAATTTTAAAAAATTATTCTATAGGTATGTGCGCACATATCCCCACTTATGACACATCCCCACTTATGACAAGGAGATGTATTAAAGAATAGGATCTACGTTTATTTGATACATTTGCTTTTTATAAATCGAGCACTTGTTTTCTGGAGCTATGAGATGGTTGTTCATTATCCGTACGAAATGAAGAGGATTTAATTTTATATGACAACAAAGAATTTATGTCTTTTAATTCAAAATATTAAGCTATTAGGTGGTGTTACCTATTCTTTATATGACCTAAAACCTCTCTCATTTTATCTGATATGAGATTGTGACAATATGAAAGAGATAATTTTTTATTTCTAGGCGATTTAAAATTTGACATATGAGATTAGAACATAAAGAATAAGTAAATCTCATGCTCGGTTTTCTGAAAGATGAAATTGGCAAAACTCACAAAATATACATATATATATATAATTAACCATTTGATTCCAGGTACAAATAAGTCCCTCCTCCAGAAAATGGAATAAATAAACATAAGAAAAAGAAAAAAGAAAAAAAAAGCAGAAGCACTGACTCTCACGCAATGCACTCACTGTGCATTATAAATTTATATATATATATATATGATTCAATATGGTTGAATAGGAGTCTTTTACTTTAAAAATTTTTTTTTTTATCTTTATGACTCTTAATTATAAAAATATTATTAATGCATTTTCTTAACAATTTATTTTAAGAGAATAGTTTTTTTCATATATAATTGTTCTATAAAGGGGCATGATGTCAGTCGGATGTCATGTAATGAGTAATTCAAAGGTCATTTTCAGTCTCTTGTACAAGGCATTAGGATAACATAGAAGAGGTCAAAATGTGAATGCTCAAAGGTTCAAGAAAGAAACTCCGTATATTGGGAGTTTTATTTTTGGAGAGCTAATAAACCATGAAAATGTTATACATAACTTAATTTATTTTCTCATCAAATATAAGTAAATAAAATTCATATATATTTATTGATATATGTCTTACTGTATTGTATTTTATAAATAAAAAAATAAATTAATAAATTAATTTATATATAACGTTACTTAATAAACTATGATTTCTATGGTGGGTGACCTTGTGTTAGAGTTTCACCTTCGATTGCTAATTGCTTAGGTGACCAATTTGCTCAAGTTCAGCTTGAGGAAGTGCCTATAAATTTCTGTGTCTACAAGTTATCTAAGCTTGTTCTGTCCAACCAAACCCAAGCAAGTAAGCGTTATTATGACCACGTCCAAGATTGTCAAGCCGCAATCACTTTTTTTAACCTTTCGGAGAATATATTGAGCCAACCCTGTTTCTTTTTTCCACATACGATGCTGTTGTAATACGGCTAGCACTCAACGGATGAGAGAACAATTTATATGTGGGGCCTAAGTTTGGCTGATCTAGCCTATCACCTAATAGTATATATGGTCATCAATGAATTTAATCATGTCAAAGTAGATAAATTTCCTAATTTCACTAAGTCTATTCCTAGGAGATCTCGAATCGAACAATTTGTTTTTATTTTCAACAAAGGAAACATCATCCACACCTGTCTTTCTGCTTTTTCTTTAGAAGGCTCCACGAGGAAAGATAGTTTGCTTTTTTAGATACAGCCTCAGCCTTTTTTTTGTTTTTTACGGCCCGGTGTCAGGGTTAGATTAGGCGCACCACTATTAATTTTAAGACCTATGTAGTTTTTTGTTTTATATAAATCGAATAATTATCGAACTAAAAACGTTAGGAATAGTCCTAAGAAGCTAATAACACTTAACATATGTTTTGAATACGAGACATTGAAAAGAGCAAAATCCTAAGGCTCAGGCCTTGACCACCAGACCAACTCTAAGGGTTAAAGTTGTTGAGTTATATAGTTATATGTTGTGTAATCTCTTTTAAGGGCATTTTCCAAGGTTATTCAGCATCCAACCCATTGGCCAATATGGTAGCTACAATATTAACCCATGTGATTTTTCTTTTCTTATTCTTTGTTTTTTTTTGTTTTTTCGGTTGTGGCTTGTGGAATGTGGACTAGGCATGTAAATTTGCTTCCTCGGGCTCCTTCCAAATATCGGGCCTGAGCGAATTTATCTACCCTATTCTAAGCCTAGCCCAGGTCCTAAAGCGTACAGGGCTAAGGCTGGGCAGGCCTTATTCTGTTTTATTATTTTTGTTAACAACATTTACTGTTGGTAAAGTTAATCTATTTATGTATTCCCAAATCCCCATCCTCTAGTTTACTACTGATGTGGAAACCAAGGCCTAGGCCCGGCCCGTGGGGCACAACCCAATTTTACATCCCTATTCCCTAACGTGGCTATTCATTTAAAGCAAATAAATGATTCTCATATTTTCATAGTGAAGAGGGGTAGCTGCCCTTCAATTTTTTGAAATTGCATTTTTACCTAAATTTTTTAAAATTCTTTTCAATTTGGCTCCTAAAAATATAGAAATGCCCCCCTCAAATTTTCAAACATTTCATTTTTGCCCCCTCTAAAACTCTATAAATGCCCCACAAACTTTTAAATACTCTATTTATACCTACAATTATAGAAATATTTTTTTAAATTTCCCATCTAAAACTTTATAAATGCCCCTTCAATAGTTATTTTGTTTTAAATCCATTTCTCTCTATATATGTACATTATATATATGCATGGAAATCAAGTGTTCTATCATTGATTACAAAAAAATAAATTATTGATTATGATTAATAGTTGCTCCCTCTAATTTTATTTCTGGATCCGCCACTGCTTTCAAGCAATGCTAAAGGCAGTAATTTATTTTGTTTATACCAAAAGTTACATATAAAAGAAGTGTTTTTGTTATTTTATTTTTTGTACCAATGAGTATTATGCCTTGCCAATTTTTGATATTCTCATAAAAACCAGATGAATTGAAGAATCGACCAAAAAATAAATTCCAAAACTTGACAAGGGAGTAAATAAGTAAATGAAATGAGAAGAGTCCAAAGGGAATTAGTCAACGTTAAAGAGGTAAAAAATAATTGTAGGGGTTGTTTGGATAATTTGAAAATTGGACCAGGTTAGGTCCGCTTTCATTAAGTTGTTTATTTGTTTTCTTAAACAACTTTATTCGTGGTTTAATTTTAACCAATTTTGGACACTTTTCTTAAACAAGGGTGGACATAATTTTGAAAGGCATTTATTAAACACTAAGATTTGAAATAAGTTAAGTTGTTGTCCCTAGAATCGGTTTTGTCTTTTTCCAAACAAGTCCTTAAACAGAGAAGCATTAAAGAACGTTTGGAAAGAGCTTTTATGACTGAATAAGCTGCTTAAAAAAAGCGTAAAGAATAAGCTAGCTTAAAAAAAACTTGGTTGGAGTATTTGGTAATCTGTTGAAAATTTATTTTTTCGTTAGTTTTTAATTAAGTTATTTGACACATGTTTTTGTGATTTTTTTTTGACTTTTTTTTATGTAAAAATAATATTATTCTCAGGGTGAGTGGTGATGCTGGGTGGCAGTGATGATGGTGGCGACAACGGTGATAGTTGGTGGGGGTAGTGGGCGGTAGTGGCCGTTGGTGGTTGGTGTTGGTAGATGATATTTAAAAAATTTATAAATTTTTTTAATTTTCACTACATGATTTAAGTACAAAAAATATCAAATTTTTAGTTTTTTACTTATAAGTTTATTTGGCTAAAAAAGGTAAAAAGAAAAGTAGTACTCAACCAAATACTTCATGCATTTTTTAAGCAAAATGTTGAATAAGCTCAAAAAAATAAGCTGTTTCCCTGAGACTAGTTTTTTATTTTATTATTATGTGCTATTAAATTACTATCACGATATATCACTCCGCACCAAAGCTATACAATATGATATTATTACGTCATATTTACCTGGAGATGTATGCGAAATGCGAAGGGGATTCCGAAGAAAAAGAAGCCATTTAATCTACTAATAGTGGCCAAATTGGAGTATTATCAAATGACGCCTGTTGCCACAACTATAGTGCAAGTGAGATTTTTGAGAATGTTTGACCGATCACTTGAATTAATATTAATGAGCTCAAATTCATTATAAAAATGACAGAAAAATTAGAATGAGTCAACCTTCTATTACTGATCAGACTCCAATGATTAAGTTAGTAACCTTAATAGAGAATTGAATATATAAAGTCTGTGTATGCCTTCAACTAATTGTCCATACCTTACTCCTGTGGGTTTCAATATTTATAGTGTATTCGTTGGAGTGTTTAGCCTTAGGTTTACTAGTAAATTATCATGACCCGCTGTGTAGACCTCATCATTTGTCGCTGACTAATCGGATTTAGGTTCTGCCTTACCGTCGTGCCAGAAATTGACTGATCGGACGTGAATATCGACGTTGCATGAAGAGCCGCTGACGTATTAAATACAAATTAACTCTGCATTAAATACCCTGATATCACTAGCCGACCCTGGTCTTGAGCACAAGTTGGCTACTTGGGCCTGGTAATATTACTAATCCTTTGGGCTGCCCCGCAGCCTAACTTTGTTTCTCTTTTATTGGGCTTATCTAGATGGATTGGTTGTCAAATATTTTAACCCACATATAGATATAAGTATTTGGAGAAGACGCCTTAATAAGATATTGTTTTAGTAAATGACGCAGAGAATAGCAGTGACATTGATCCACAAAAAACTCAGCAAACTTTTAAAATAGCAGAACCTAATTTGAAGAAAGCTGAAAGCAAGAGACAAATAATTGAGACAAATCTAGCTCTCAGACCAGCTAGGACATGAGTCGAAGCTATCAATGTGATTTTATAACTAGTTTAGTTGGTGCGTTCGAATAATCAAAACAAATTTTGTTTATACACCTCATTTTTTATTTTATTTTATCAATTAAATACAATCAGATACAATCAAGCATAATCAAATTTGAATGCAACAAAAAAATTGAAAATTTAAAAATAAAATATAAAAGAATACGAAATCCATAAGATAAAAGAAGGTGAATAGAAAAACTTATACAAAATTAACGTGAATCCATAACGTTGTAGAAGGAGATGGATTGAGGTAATGAATGCGTGTTACACTCGTGTGCTATTTTTGGAAAGTAGGAAGTCAATATATAAACTTGTAAATGTGAATTTGACAGTGGCACAATGCTATTGTTTGTGAAACTAAATAAAAATCTTGTGAAATTAAGTTAAAAAGAGGGAAAAAAAAGCAAAACAAAAATTAATTAACCCAATTGCCTGTAAAAATTATGGTAATAACTTCCCAGACTTTAGCCCGGGGCAGTAAGCATCTTTCCAAACGTGCCCTTACATGTGTCCCCATTACTGTAAAAAATTTCACTTGGATTTTGAAATCACTCGGACACCAAACTCTTTAAAATCGGACATATAATTCCTCCTCCATTCCTTCGGCCACATGCGAAACACTCACTCCTGCAGAGACAGATTTACAGAGAGAGAGGAGAGCACGGAGAGATTTAAATTTGATAAAAACTTTTAGAGAGAGAGAGCGGCAAGGGAAAATCGGGTGAGGGACGAGGGGGACTTAGATTTCTTCCTCGCTTGATTGGAGCAATTGGTCGGGAGTGGGGACAGCGGGCAAAAAAATCTCTAATTTCTTTTGGTGTTCTGAGATTTAGGGTTTATACAGTGAAGGTTTGAAGCTAAGATCGTGTTTCTCCGGAGCAAAGACGGTTGGCTTTCATGTGAATCTACGGTGATACATAAATTTATGTACCATTTGTGCAAATATTTTGGGGTTTAACTCCGTAGTAGATATAGTGGGTTCTGGGATGGACGGTAGGAGAATTACTGCCAGTCCTCGGCCGTGCTGTGGTCGCCGGGTTGTGGCCAAGAAACGGCCTCGCAGCGGCGTGGATGGGTTTGTCAACAGTGTTAAGAAACTCCAACGAAGGGAGATCTGTTCGAAGCGCGACCGTGCCTTCAGTATGAGCGACGCCCAAGAAAGGTTCAGGAACATTCGCTTGCAGGTTGGTCCGATCATGGCTCGATTTTGTTTGTCATTATAGTTCTATTGTTATTACTTTCTCAGGCCCATGAATAATTTTAACGAATAAAAGAAATTGAATTCGTATCTGCAGCACGTGGTACAATATGTGAAAAATTTAGGGTTTGATGCTTACAATTGACCTACTTTTCATGGGTCTTGCCGAGACTCAAAGTACAACTTGTCTATTACTCAAGTCCTTGGTTTGTTTTTTTACACACACACATGCAGACACATTGTGTTTTGTCATCAACAAGGTTGCTCTAATGAGATGAGTTCTTGCCCAATTTAGCAAATTATTAATTTGCGCTATTAAGTAATCCACTAATTTCTGTGTAATGTCTATCCAATTGTTGCTGTCTTTCTGTTGAGGAACTCATCATGTAGTTATTTTCATTGGTACCACACCCTATTTTTCTCCACATAGGCGGACACAAGCACTACCAAATGTTGGAAGTACTTGTATTGCCGTGTTACACCTTCTGTTTGAGTCAAAAGATTAAGAACATGAATGGTATCCACCTCTAGAATTTTGTAGTGGGGAAGATTGTATGTTGTCACATTGAGGATTGGTTTTGGTAGTTAACTGTTTAGCAAATAGGATCAAAGTTATTGGGAAAAGAGAGCCATTAGCGGTGAAGTATGATTTATACCATTTTGGCTAGAATACATAGTGGTGACAAGTTCTCACTATGGAAATTTATTTGAAAGTTAAGTTTGAAAATGGAGAGGGATGTGTTCTTGGAGGAGGTGATAAGGGCAGGGCGGGGCGGGTCTTAGTCAATGCTAACATAATTGACAATTTGTAATAATAAAATCATTGGTGTTATCTATGTGTTCAACACAGCAAATTTGCTGCATCAAACAGAGAATATGTTACTTAAATATACATTTCATTTACAATATTTTGACTGTAATTTATGTATTACTATACTGACTAATACTTCATAAAATTTCATGTGATTGAAACTTACAATATTGATATATACTTGCAATTCTGCATTTTGGATGCAGTGTATCTTTTTCCTCATTTTTTTTCCCTTCCATATATGTCATATGTGTAACATAATGAGAAATTATTCAGTGGGTTGTACCCACCACATCATCATTGTCACGTGCTGTGATCATTTAATCAAGTTTAGATATGGAGGCAACATTGCTCGTGTCTTAGGTGGAGGCAGCATTGCATGCGTCCCAATGTCAACCATTAGGCGTTGCTATGTTAGCTTTGATTCATGTGATATTTCTCTTTTGTCATATGATGGAATGTGATTGGATGATTGTATCACGTGACATTGATGATATGGTGGGTACGACCATCTAAACAATTTCTTATTATATATGACATAGTTTGATATGTCATATCATATACGAGGGTGGGCTTTGTTGCAGTATTAAGGTGACTTGGGAATCACGAGTTCTAAACACATAAGCACGCAAGGGCAAGCGTGAGCACATTCTACCCTCTACAGACCTCACAATGACGAGATCCTTGTGCAATGAGTTGTACTTTTTATGTAATATCATATATACATCATATTTATTTTTCTATCATATTACTTAATATTACTAACTTATGGACTATAATACAAATATATCATTATTTTATTGATACGAGTGCCTTGATTTTTTGGGAGGAAGACATCTCAAGATTTCAAAAATTATTATTATTATTATTATTATTTTGTATTCTATCATTATAATGTGCTCTATTTCATATTTTGCGAATTATCTTGCAATATATACAATCGTGGCATGTCAATCGTATATCACAATAATTTTGATATTTTGTAGCATGTTGTGGGGTGATGGATCTCCTTAATGGATGTTGTGAGAGTTCGTTTTGTTGTATACTTCAGCTCTCTCTCCTCTCCTCCCACAGCTTTGTTGTCTGAAGTCCTCCTTTCCCTATGATGTTTTGGCTGGGATGTTTGGAGGGTTTCTTTCTTTGTATCACTGTTGAAAGATTTGGCAGCCTGCCAACTTATTGTCATATATAAAAATTGCTTAAGGGCGTCTGGAGGCTCTGGACATAACTGGAATTAGGACTTTCCCATCCAGAATTAGCATAGGATTGTTGAGTAGAAGTCGGGCATCTTTAATGGAGCCATGCTGAAGAATAAGGAGACATTCTTTGCAGAGTCATATTTAGGTTTCCTTGACATCAACAAGTTTAAGAATTGAAACGTGCTTCTTGAGATGGCTGCCTGTTTCAAACATGGTTCCATCAAGATGGAGAATTTTTACATGAAAGTGTTACTAAATAGGTGGTGGGAGCTAGTCAAATTCTAGGGACATCCAGTCAAATCATATTGAGTTGGCCATTTTTTAAAAGCTCAAGCACTCACTTTTCTATTCCTTTCACTTATGTTTCATGGGCATCTTGTCTTGCTAGATTGGGGATGTTTTTTTAGCTTTATTTTCCTAGATAGGTTCCTTTAATGATTGCCTGCAATGGATTAGTCATGGAAAAAAATGTGACATGCATTAAACTATATTAGGAGTAATTTTGTTTTGATGAGTATTTTATGAGGATACTAATTGGTATTATAATACAATAGTATTGAGTTCATTTGAATATGATATTTAGTTGTTAGCAGTGTTTATAAATTTAGATGCCATAAGGCTTTGTGGAGGTTGAAGAAAAAGTTCAAGAAAAGGGTGCGCTCTTAGGAGGTACTTTGCCCCTGAATGTTGGCCTCTTTATCTATTTATTGTATTTGTTTCTTTTATTTTTTTAAAATGTTTTCGGAGGAGGCTTTTTTTGGAATGTAAAGTTGTAAACAGGTAACAGGTGTGCTTTGCATATATGTAAGTGAAGTATTGGAAGGAATCTGTGAGTATTTTTCTTTTGGCAACTTCGTAAATAAATTGGGTGCTTTTTATGGGGAGTTGTCCAAACTCCATAGCCCTCAGTGGTCCAAGGGCTGGGTTTTTTTTTTTTTTTTTTTTTTTTTTTTTTTTTTGGATTATGTTTTAGTTTATTCCTTTTAGTGTTCTAGATTTGGTAGACGTTGGTTATTTGTAGGAAGGGGAGTATGGTATCATTCTTTCATTTTGCTTTGCCTTGACTTTTGAAGCTGATTAAGTGCACATAATGAAAAGATAAAGCAGTGTAGCATTTAGGTGTTTAGAGTATGGATTTAGGAATGATTTTGAAAGCCAGTTTTCTCTCTGTTGTCTGATATTCATTTGCATTTGGTGACAAATGTTTGGGATGATAAAACAATTGATTTGAGCATACCTGATGAAGATGTGGCAATGCAGTGCATCTGACCTGCCATGTAGTTGTATAACCAGCAGTCAAATTATTTGACTGAGATTTATATAAGCACTCAGTAATTTTACGCATTATGTTCGAGTACGTCTTGCCTTTAATATTTCTCAGCTGAGAGAGTTTGTACTTTATTATTGATCTAATCACTTCCCCTGTATTATTTATAAGCTGTCTAGGCCTATCATTTCTGCATATTTAGATTTCTTCCTGTGTTTACTTCTTTTATGAATATTGCATCAGGAGGAATATGATACCCATGATCCAAAAGGACATTGCGGCATGGTACTGTCCTTTCTCAAAAAGAGGTCAAAAATTATCGAAATAGTAGCTGCCCATGACATTGTCTTTGCTCTTGCACAGTCTGGTGTCTGTGCAGCATTTAGCCGAGGTAGAGCCCTAATGAATAACCATCTTTGTGTTTATGTGAAGAATATGTGGTCATATTCAGTGTATGTTTCCCAACCTTGAGAAAAAGGGGCCTTATAATTTGTCTGTTGTTTGGGTGCAGAAACTAACCAGAGGATATGCTTCTTGAATGTCAGTCCTGATGAAGTTATACGAAGCTTGTTTTACAATAAAAACAATGATTCTCTTATTACAGTCTCTGTTTATGCTTCAGACAATTTTAGTTCTTTGAAATGCAGAACCACAAGGATTGAGTATGGGAGCTACACTTTTTAAGTGCTAATAGTTTCTAATATTTATTGTTCTTGTGTTTCTCTTACTAAACAATCACTCTGTTAAATGGTTCCAGGTACATAAGGAGGGGTAAGCCAGATGCTGGTTTTGCTCTTTTTGAGTCTGAATCCCTGAAATGGCCTGGTTTTGTGGAGTTTGATGATGTAAACGGCAAGGTGCTCACTTATTCTGCACAAGATAGGTAAATATTTGATTATTTTTGTATTTGTGCTAAATCATGACCGTTTTGTGCACAGTTTGCTTCTTGATTCTGATGTATATATATCACTCCATTCTTTTATCAGCATATACAAGGTGTTTGACTTGAAAAACTACACGATGTTGTACTCCATATCAGACAAAAACGTTCAAGAGATTAAGATCAGGTAATCTTTCTTATATGCACCTGCATAGAATCCTGAATACATAGTGTACATATGTGCTGAATATGTATATTGCATAAAAGTGTACATTTTTGTTAGCATTCATATTTACGTTCACGTAGCATGCTATCGCGATCTTAGATTGGTTTGATTTTTAAAATCTTCATTTGCCTTCAGTAGGGAGACAGCATACCAGGTGCTTTGTTGGGACTCAGGACTAGTGTTGTTAAATTAAGCATGGGCATGCTTGGTAATTCTCAGGGCCAATGCATGTGTTTTTTTTTTTTTTTTGGCCTGAACTATTTGTTTGAAGAAATAGTGGAGTAGCATTTTTTATGTTGTTGTGTCCATAACTTAGACAGTCAAATGTCGGTTATATTTTAGACAGAATGGAAAATTACCTATTGTTGTTATTTTCTCAGAGACTTGTAGAAAAAACCTACTTTTTTAAAGATTAAATTCTCCATCGTAGATTTCTAGTAACCATTAAATTGGTTAAATATGTGATGATGTATGACAAGTAGCAGCTTTATGTTTTTTAATTCCATGTAGCTTGAGCACCTGCTGGGGAGCCTAGGTTATTGCATAGTCAACCAGATTGAAAAAAAAAATGTGTTATTTTTGTGAACTGTGATGACAGTATTGTAGTGGATTATGTAATTATTACATGAAGCTTCTGCAACTGGTGGGAGGTAACCAGCACCATTCTGTACTCTTGAGTTGAGCATTATAGTGAGTAGTCTTTTGCATTACCTGAAAAGAGAGTGCAGTTTGGCTGCCGGGTTCAGACCCTGTTAGCATGGTTAGGTGAGTTATGTTGCTAATAGGCCTTGATGGATTTTGAAGTAGTGAGTTTGTCGAATCTCATGTTTGAAACAGTGAAGCCTTCAGTTTGCTTCACAGGAGACTCATCTGCTAGAAAAGACAAGTTGCTCGCTCTCCCAATGCGCGTTGAATAAAGGCTTTTAAAAGAAGTTGAATAGTGTAAGTGTGTTAATGGCACACAGTAACACATTAGAAATTTCAGCTGTCAATCCATGGTATTTTTGAGGTTAGGCTCTGGCAGAGGGCTGCTAAATGCTAATGATTGTTGATGCATTAATTATGAAGTATGTATCATGTGAAGTTTGTGCCTGGTTTTGTACTTTCAACTTTTTATAACTCTGAACGTCCTGTCTTTTCTGTCCTACTCATATTAATGAATATTTAGGGCCAATGTGTGTTGGTGGTATTGCTTCATTGCATATGTAGCTTACCCTTTTTTTTTTGGTGGTTTCTTAAAAACAGTCCTGGCATCATGTTGTTGATTTTTACCAAAGCTAGTGGTCATGTTCCTCTTAAGATTCTTTCAATAGAGGACGGGACGGTTCTCAAAACTTTCAACCATCTCCTTCATCGGAGTAAGAAGGTGGATTTCATTGAACAATTCAATGAGAAGCTTCTCGTCAAGCAAGAAAATGAGAATCTCCAGATTCTTGATGTAAGGATCTTCCTTGTCTTCTTGAAATATATTCTTCCTGATGTACATATCTGATATTTGTTGTTTGCAGGTCCGCAATTCTGAGCTAACTGAAGTTAGCAGAACTGAATTTATGACTCCATCAGCATTTATATTTCTATATGAGAACCAGTTGTTCCTGACATTTAGAAACAGGACAGTGGCTGTTTGGAACTTCCGCGGGGAGCTCGTAACTTCATTTGAGGATCACCTCTTGTGGCATCCTGACTGCAATACGAACAACATATATATCACAAGTGATCAGGATCTTATAATTTCTTATTGTAAAGCTGATTCAGATGATGCATTATCCGAAGGAAATGGTAAGTCACCTGACAGGAAAACTAATATTATTGGTATATTCAACTAAATGATACTTGTGAACTCCACCTGTGAGGGTTAAACCTACCATGCCAATTGGTTAGAGGAAAAAAATACGTATGAAATGCCATTGGAATGAAATTGATGTTTATTTCATGTCAAGATGCATGCTTTCATCTAAGGCATTCTACATGTGCAGCATTGTGTTCTTGTATCTGATTTCTAGTTGAGCATGGTATTGTTTTCTTGTCATTGGGAGAAAGAGAATATTTACATCTGCACATTCTTCTTGCACCTGTAAGATTACCAGTTGTCCTAAACGCTGAAGCTATTTAGGAATGGGCCCGACAATGTAGATCATGCTCTCACACCCTCTAATGTGCAATCTCCTCTTGCACCGTGGAGAGACTAACCCACAATGAACTCATGAGGGTGCACAAACATGGAAACAGTGCACCCTGACCAACATAATGGGGGAGACAAACACATACGATGATATTTGAACCCAGGACGACATTGAAGCAAAGCTTTAATACCATATTAGGTCAGCAATTGTTCAAAAAATTGAAGCTGAATGGGTACAACAATAAATATCAAGCTCTCACATACTTTATATCTGAAGACAGAACCATCTTCTGATTAGAGCGTGGGTATGTTTAAATGGTGTCACTGTTGCCTATATTTTAGATTGTTCTTTGGTTTCCGGTTAATATTATTTCATGATAGATTTACTTTGGTTTTTGCATTTTGCATGTGTGAGTGCGTCTAACTTCAAAGTGCATACATTTCTATTCTGCTTTATTACATTTCTTTTTTGTAATTTTAACAGTGTTTCCATTGATTGTGCAGCAGGGTCTATCAATATCAGCAATATTTTGACTGGAAAATGCCTTGCAAAAATACGAGCAAGGAATAGTTTCCCCATAGACAAATGCCATTGTAGTGGATGTTACGGGGGCAGAAATTGCAGCTCAAAGAAGCGGATCCGAGCTTCAGGGATTAGAAGCACTGTTGGAGAAGCCCTCGAAGACATCACTGCTCTCTTCTATGATGAAGAACGTAATGAGATCTATACTGGCAATAGGCACGGCCTGGTCCATGTGTGGTCTAACTGAAGGTTGTATCTTCATGTCCCTTCAGATTCTCTGGTGGTTCTTCCGGATGGTTAAATTCATTCTGCTTCCTGCTGCATGAACTACCCGGAACTGTACTATTAACAGTTCTTTTAGCAGTTTATCTTCTTTTTTTTTTTTTTTTGCTTTTTTTGGTTGCTTTACATTCATCACTTGTGTTTCTTTCTTTTATTCTTTTTATGGGGTGGATTTTCATCCCTCCTTTTCCCCTTCAGTGAATTTCTTTCTCCCCACTATTGTGTTATTGGGGTTGGGCCCTTGTTAAGTCGAGGATGTTAAAATGTTCTTTGCTGTTGTAGATGTGCTTTACAGCTTTAGGCTGTCCAGATGAGCTGCAGGCAGATACTTGGAAGTAATGAATACCTGATTCTGGGCATTTTGCATTTTAAGGTTGCTACATTTCTGACTGTTCGGTGTTTACTAGGTGGTATAATCGTATATGCAGCCGCATGCACAGTTGCTGTATTGTTTGTAAATATCCAGTTTCATAGATGCTGTTGCTGGTCTCGTAACTCTTGTTCAATACTTAAGCCAAGGTGCAGGCAGCTGTACTCACTTGTAATCTAAGGTGAGCTCTATACTGCCTTTGTAAGAGTCATCGTTTGGCTTAATAGTCTGCAAGGCGGGGTCGAATGAGTATAAAATGCTATTCGTAACTCTTGTTCAATACTTAAACCATTGTTTGCCATGTGCTATTGACTCGTGCTTGAACTTATTAGATGGCTCTTATTGTTAGTGCTGGTAGTGTGAATTTACGTCATTCTGTTGTACCGTCAAAGCCAGCCTAATTATTAATCATTAGTAACGAGAGTGACGCAAATCTGCTTGTAGGGTAGGGGTAGGAAAAGAGAATGAACAAAGTGAGACAAAACAAACGCCAAATGACAAAAAGGAAGTTAAATGAAAAGTCGTTTTAAGATATTAATATAGGCAACCAAAAAATAAAAAAAAGCAGTGTAATTTTATCCACTTATAAATTACAAATGTAAATAGACATCAATCAAAAGAAAAAACAAATGGAAATAAATAAAATAAAATATGTGATGTACAACGTGACATTACGCGCCTCAATGGCGGATGGACCATGTAAATATATATGTATATTATTTGAAAATGAAACGGAAATGATAACACATATCATATGGTCTTTTGTCTTTTATTCTGAAGTATTTGCCACGCCATCAACGCGCTTGAGGCCTAGCGTTTCTGCTTTGCCCCCACGTACCCCTTTTTATCTTCCTTCTCTCTCACTCCCACCCCACACTCTGAAACGTCGCTCTTTCTCTCTCCTCCACCACCATCACCACCACTTTCTCTCTCCAAGCACCACTGTCTCTGTAAAGAGAAGGAAAAAAAGGAAGCAAAAGAAAGGGACACTTCCATTCAGCTGACATTTGATTTGAGATCTCTATCGAGGTAAAACACCTAGCACTGCTCTCTCTCTCGCTTGTGTTCGAGTTTCTGGATTTGCATTTGCCGATACCTCTTGTGTTTCTGATACACATTACATTTTGCTTTACACATACATACATTTATATATACACACAGATATATAAAAATATATATATGTGTGTGTTCGTATTTCGGATACTGGTAGTTAGAAGGTGGACGCTCGTACTTACAAATGGAATGCTTCAGATTCGAACTAATTAGTAGCTTCGGATACTTACTCAGCTCTTGAAGCCTTCACATTATCACTGTAATTCCAAAAATTGGGCTTTGCTTCGGCTGGATCTGATCTTGAACGGTAGTAGGTGTTCTATTTGACGGTTCCACTGTAATTTTTACCCACCGACACCTCACTTAGACTCTGTTGTTGGATATTTTAAATTTATAAAAAGAACTTTCGTCATCATAAATCTACGGTGTTTAGTTTGCGTCTGCTTCATGTTGATTTTCCTGATGTTTTATGCATGAATTTGTATGGAATGATGCATTTTTGGTGTATACAAGTACTGTTTGGTTAGCATTATGGAAGAACTGCTTTTCTTACTATTGGAGCCAACTTTAGAGTAAATTTTTGCTTCCAGAAAGCATTATAAGTACTACCGAAGATGCTAACTAACGATGTGATAATACAATTTCCATACGTTTAGGTTATAGATATAGATCAGTGTGTCGATTGAGTTCAAGTGGAGTGGCTATATTCTAAAGCAGGTCAAATTATGTCATACTGGGCTCTCTATGAATACAATTGCTTTGGCATATGAAATACGGACTAGTTTATGTGGTACATTGTTCAAAGCATAGCAACAGGAATGCTCAGATTGATTGGCATTTGTTTTTTTTTTTTTTTTTTTCTTTAGGTTCTTCTGCTTGTGGGATAAGCTGGTATAGATGGAGGGTGAAATTGATGCCGATGCACCACTTGATTATGCTGAATTTCGCTTATTTCCATGCCATGACAGGTCAAACTTCATCCTGTAATCATTTCCCACTCTCTCTTAACCAATGATGCTCAAGTGCTATCTTCTTCTTCTTCATCTTTTCTTATTTGCCCCTAAATTTCAAAATGACCTTTTTATGAGCTTATACTAGATACCAAAGGAGAATTTGATTAGGACATAGCCTAATCAGATGGGCTAAAATATCAAGTGAATTCTTTCCTATCTGGTTTTTGACAAAAATCTTTGGAATTCAGATTGATTATTGAGGAATATCCAATTTGTGGTTTTCTTCTAATTAATTGCATATTAAATATTAATGATGTTGAGTTTTGAAAGTTCCAAAGGTTTTATGCCTTTTTCCATTTTAAGAAATATTTTATTTTATTTTATTTTGTAAGTATGTTAAAGAAATTTAAATGTTGGAATTTGCATTATATTCATTTACAACCATTAATCATTTATAGTTCAAAAATTACTCACTTGAGATTAAAAAATGTAATAAACATGATTGTTGTTAACAAAAACAAAATCAATGATCAGTGACGTAAAATAGATCATTTTGAAGCTGATGGTGATGCCAATTGTTATTATTTGTCGCTCGATTTCTTTGTTACCTCTACTAATGTACTTATTTTTTATTTCTTTTTGATAAGTAATACTTGTAAAATAGTTTGAATAAAAAAAAGTTGCTACATTACCTCCACTAATGTAGTACTAGTCCTACTTTTTATTATTATTATTATCAAGACTATTAGTATTGTCTGCGCACTTGGAAACTGTTTTAAAGGGCATTCAAACTTTGTTATAGGTATGAGACATGTGTGTGCAGTGGCAACAAAGTACAGACAATAGCATCTGGTCTATTGGGACAGCTGGTGCTGCACTTACCTGAAATGAGAGATTTGGTTTCAAGAGGATCCAATGCTAATTTCAAACTACGACCACCCAAAAATCTTGATAGTTCCCAATGGTTCACAAAATTGACATTAACAAGGTTGATATTATCGAACTGTTTCTTGTTGTGTCACTTTGCTATCTTTTTGTGAAGGAGTAAATGTGGATGTTTAATTCTTCTATGATTGCAATCTGATTATTTCTCAGATTTTTACATATTGTTGGTTCACCTGACATACTAAATACCACCAATGGCATTGAAAATGAGATAACTCAACTGGAGGAAGCCCGAAAGTTTCACCTTTCTTTGTATACCAGGGTAACATTTATATATTTCTTTGTAGTTTGATTCTTGAAATATGTACAGCTCATATGAATATTGTATTCCTTTCTCAGGATCATCAGGATTATTCTGGAGATGGAACAGCAGGTTAGTTTATTGAAAGTTTACTTTCTACAAGCTTGCTAGTACCATGCTTCCATTAAGGTTGTAAATTGGGTTGGTTTTAATGAAAGGCTGAATGAACTCCCTGCTAGTAGCTCTGTCTTTTTATGTAACTGTCTTCTAAATTAAGACAAGCTGGTGGCATAGCTAGTTTGGGGAGAATAGATTGAAGAATAGAGTAGAGTACTAGAGAATATGGAAGATAAGGTAGAAGAAGAAGAAGAAGAAGAGAAGAAGAAGAAGTAATGCAAAAGGGAAGGCCGGGGGGGGGGGGGGGGGGGGGGGGGGGGGGGGGGGGGGGGGGGGGGGGGGGGGGGGGGGGGGGGGGGGGGGGGGGGGGGGGGGGGGGGGGGGGGGGGGGGGGGGGGGGGGGGGGGGGGGGGGGGGGGGGGGGGGGGGTTGATGGGGTGGATGTAATTACAGTACTCTGTAGAATCCAAGTGTGCATCCAGTACATTGGCCAAGTATCTTATAGGCATATCCCAAAAAGGAAATGTTAAGTTAAAACTTAGTTTATCAATTAAGCCTAAAAATACGAAAATTAATTACATACTTTAAGCTTAAAATAATGCTGTCTGTGCCTAAAATAAGTGCCTAGATATCTCCCTATGATCATGATCCTAATCCGAATTTAAGCTCACTTTATATAGGCGGGTGTGGCCTATTGATTTTTCCCCATTTATTCATTGCTTTGTTTTCTTCATTTGCAATATGATCTAGGTTCTTGCTGAATTTGTATTCCCCCTCTGTTCTTAGCTAAATACTGAGTGATTGTTTGTGTCCCTTTTCTCACAGATAGCGGCAAATTGAATGGCGTGGGACCAAAGCTGATGGTAATTTCTATTTGTTTACCGTTTGAGTATAGCAAATATTTGTGTTTGGCAACTAATATGGTTTGTGGTAACAGGATGAAGCTGAGATTGTGTCATCAGATGTGTCAATGTACGTATGTTGGTGGTGGGTTTTCAATAAGCAAATTTTCTTGTGCCTTGTGTACCAAATTACACCTTGTAAACTGACAGGAATGAATTGCTGCGAGCAATAGACTTGAGGCTAACAGCATTAAGAGGAGAATTAGCTACTACTTTCAACCAGGCTGTTGGAGTCACATGCTCTTCAAAGCATATCTCTGATATGGAAAAGCTATCTCAACATATTGGAGCCATAGATTTGAGGTAATTTGGTTACACAAATAAAATTTTTCGTGTATCAGACTTCTAACTTTTCTGAGTACTTACAAGAAATCTTAAAGTTACTGTATCATGTTCTTGTCGTCTTCTTTCCTTTTCCTTTTCCTTCTCTTTTTTTTTTTTTCTTTTTCTTTCTAATCTTTGTGAGACTGAGTTTTTAATTGGCTAACAGTTAGATAGTAATGACCAGCATTTAATCACTTGTTGTTTTCTATTTTAGGAATACTTTGCGCAAGTTCGTAGAACTGAGCCAAATGGTTCAGATTGTTGATTTACCAAGTGATAAGAAGTCCCTTTCCACAATTGATTCAAGAAAGGACAGGGTCATTAAGACAGAAGGGAATATTCAGATACAAAAATTATCACACTCAGATACACCAGTAAAATATGGTGTCTCCCCTGTAGCAGTTGCCCAGGTAGAGCGACAGAGTTCAACAGAAAGTGAGGAGTCTTCTTACTCAAGTGAGGACGATCAGCCATCTGCGGAAAGAAGTCGGACTCTCATTAGGTCTGCATCACCTAGAAGGTCGGCATCTCCAATGCGGAGGGTCCAAATAGGGCGATCTGGGTCACGCAGGCCTACTGCACTAACCATTAAGAGCCTCAATTACTTTCCTGCTCGAGATAGGACATTATCTTATAGAGACGCAACTGCAAACAGTAGTGAAGAGGAAGAATCTGAGCACCCCCACAAAAAATTGGAGAATAATGTAAGGAGAATGAGTGTGCAAGATGCTATCAGTCTTTTTGAAAGTAAACAAAGAGATCAAACTTCTGATATTCAGAAGAGGCGGTCAACCTTAGATGCCTTTGCTGGTGCAAATAAATCTGTACTGAGAAGATGGAGTGCTGGTATGGAGGAAAGTTCCACCAAATGCCTTCCAGAAATTGTTTCTGAAAGTTCTGTTCCAATGGATTCTGATAAGTTAGAGAATGGAGAAATTCCAAGGAGCTCATTAGAAGAAAAACCAGAGTCTCAGTTTATTTCTGGAGATAACAATCCTGTTGAAGCTGCTAAAGTAGATACTAACTTAGACACTTTTGAAGAAAGAGTGTCTAATCCAATAGGTAGTCAAGCAGATACTTTTGTAACCCAAAGAGAGGAAAATACTGAGAAGTTAACAGCCTCAGCCGAATGGAACCGACAGAAGGAAGCGGAGTTGAATCAGATGCTGATAAGAATGATGGAAAGTAAGCCTGTTAGGCATCAGAATATAGCACCTGATAATAACAGAAACCAAGATGTTCCACGTGAGCAGAGAGGGGGGTTTTATGACCACTACAGAGGAAAGAGGGATGAAAAACTTCGGGGAGAAACAGCAGGAAAGCAATCAGAGAAAAATGCACAATTTAGACTAATGCAGCAAATTCTGGGTGAAAGAAAAGCTGAAATGGCCTCTGCCAATATAAATGATGTTGGCAGAAAAAGTTCCCTGGCTAAGCCCCAAAAATCACGCAAGAGTTTAATTCAATCTGCAAATCCCAAGAAGGAATCCTCGAAACCTGCTGTTGCTAATAAAGCTTTATCTTCTAAGGCAGCACCCTCTCCTGCTATGCGTAGGTCATGGCCATCAACAACATCACCAAGATCCACTATTGGGACATCACCGGCTAAAACTCCTTGTGGAACCTCATCTGCTGGCACTACACCTACTCGTCGGAAACCCCAGCCAGCATCATCAGTTTCTCGGTCAAGCTCAAAGGCGGAAACCACCCCGCAGCAGCCCAAAAATGTAAAGACTAGCCAGAATGCCACTGGGAAGAGCATGAAAGCTGTGACCGAGAAGCAGCAGCAACCGTCAACAAAAAATGGGAAAACTGCAAGAATAAAAGTTCAGACGACTTCTGCAACGACTTCTGCAAAGGACTGTTCAATGGTTGTAGCAAAGCCTAGTCTCTATAGCAAGGTGACCAAGAAGAGTAGTGTGGTGCCACTGGAGTTGAAACCTTTCCTCCGTAAAGGCTCCGGTATTGGCCCTGGTGTTGGTCCTGCTGTTGTCAAGACAAAAGCTTCTTCTCTGCTTGAGGAACCTTTGAAAAACTCTGCAAATCGGATCCAAAAGCAGGAAAATGAGGTGGTTACTGACACTTCTGGTCCCGTCAGTCAGCAGCAGGAGCAGGAGCAGGATCTTGAAGCACTGGAAACTCATGTTGATTTAGAATCAGAAACTCAGTTAACTAGCCAACAGAAATGTGATGACACATTGAGCACTGAACAAGTTACTGCCAATGCTGATGATAGCTTTACAAATGCGATGGAGTCCGCATTGAAAATTGAGGCTAAAGAAGAAGCAGCTATCTCCCCAACGGCCTGGGTAGAAGTAGAAGAGCATCAAGATTTACCTATTCCACATGATGACAGCACATGCCAAATTGCACCTGCAGCCAACACTGTACCTGTAGCAGTGTCGGTTCCACGTGTCCGCCACTCTCTGTCACAAATGCTGCTAGAGGAGAGTGCTGAACCTGATTTTAGTGAGTGGGGAAATGATGAGCATCCTCCTGTAATGGTCTACCAAAAGGATGCACCCAAAGGATTGAAGAGGCTCTTGAAGTTTGCTCGAAAGAGTAGGGCGGATCCAGATTTAACTGGTTGCTCTAGCCTGTCTGTCTTTTCCGAAGGAGAGGATGATGCTGAGGAATCTAAGCTTGTTAGTAAGAAAAATCCTAACAACCGACTGAGGAAGGCTGCCCTTCTTGCGAAGAACAGTGGGCAGCAAAAGACTTCATTAAGTGAAGGCTACGAGAAATATTCAGCTGGCCCTGAAATACTTTCTGGTACATTTCCCTCATCCCCATGCTTTATATCCTTGTTTTGCATAAGCATTGAACTCTGAGTTCTTTGAAATGTGGATAATCTTGGTCTAGGAAGCACGGACACTCCGTTTAGAGTGCCGTATCCGTGTCGGACACATGTTGGACACACATACTCCTCGGACACACCGGGACACGTGTCGGACACGCCAATTGGCGTGTCCAATATTTTTATTAATATTTTTTTTAGTGGACACTTATCGAACACATCGGGGACACGCGTGTCCAACTATTGGACACATTTTGAGACACGTTGGAGTTAAAATGTTATTGTTAAAAGTATTAAATAGAGTCTAATTTATAAATTTTAAAACTTTAAAATACCAAAACATAAAACTTCCAAATCCAATTCTTCAAATCCTTAGCTTGTTAGTAGTTGTATTATAATTGTGAACTTATTTAGTTATTTTCATCTTATTTTTAGTGATTTATGAATTTTATGTTCACATACATAACAAACAAAAAATGTATAAAAATATTTTTTTTTGCCGTGTCCCTGCCGTATCCGTGTCCTCATTTTTTGAAAATGCTGTGTCCCGTATCTGTATCTGTGTCCGTATCCGTACCCGTGTCCGTATCCGTGCTTCTTAGATCTTGGTAGTATCTCGAAACTTTGTGGTTAATGGTTTATAGCCTCTGAAAACACTGGATTTTCAAATCATTCTCTCTCTTTTTCTTATCTTTAGCTTCATAAATTAGCTAGTTTTTCAGTGATATTGGGTGCCCGTGGATGCTTTATTATCAATACATTTGCCTAATCTGGATCGTGATACTGATAACAATAATAATGGATTATATGTATACAGCTCAATCAAATATAAGCAAATTTAGTGCTCAGAGTTCTTCCCACAAGTTGCAGGACCACATCTCAGCTGCAGCCACAACTAAAGGTTACTTTTGTTATCCTATTCCAAGTGCTTTAGTCTCTTCTCCTGCTATAGTGATATAACATCTTTTCTTTCCTAGTGGTTCCATCTTTTTGTTTATTGTCCATAGATTCCAATATTCTCTGCTATGTTTGTGTTTCAGCAACAAGGTCATTCTTCTCTCTTTCAGCATTTCGGGGCAGCAAACTGAATGAGGCAAGGCTTCATTAATACTAAGAAAAAATTACGAGTATGAGAGTTTTAGTATGTGCCATCTCTCCGTGTCTATATACCAGTGAACTTTGGCTCGAGGCAAATGCTTGTATCATCCCCTTCCTCTCCATCCGAGGTTGGCAAGGAGTGTAAATGTGTGTCTGCAGGTTCAATGTTTCGTATGACAGATTTGTTATCCACGGGATATTTGAGTTGTTGTGTAATGACTAGGTCAGAGCATAGCAACGCCCCCTAGGATAGAAACAGTGAACTTGTACTATTATTGTGTTCATATGTAGTAGGAAACCGCTGCATAAAGTTATGTTCATTTGCAAATTATTCTTTTACCTTTGTGATTATCGGGAGTTTGTAATTTTATTGATGTTCTACTATGGAAGCTCACTGTTCATTGCTGAGAAATACACTTGCTTCGCTTAACTGGGATTGTCACACAGCTGAATGGCTTTCTATTCCTCATTGAGCAATTGCATTTCGTGTGTGTTATTGTCAGGCTCACCGATCCATGGGATTATAATAACTGTAGTAAATGTTTGGGGATTGCCTTCTAGCTGTGGTATTTCTAAAAGTTACTTGAGCTTGAGCTTGACTTGTTGAAAGTTCATTTGAGATTGGTTAATTATGTAAAATAAGTTATTCTTGCATATGCTCATTAATTTTTGAGCTACTCAAGAAGTTTACACGGCAACCTAGGATTGCATAGAAAATCAAGTAACTCGTTATCTACTAGATTGAAGCTTATTGGAGACTTGCTCAATTTTTTTTTTTAACAAATCAAGCTTAAACACTAAACACATCATGTGCTTGACTTAGCTTCTTTACAACCTTATTTCTTACAAACTTTGCACTTCGCGGATCACAATCACTAATTTATATTGTAGGTGAGATTTCTGAAAAGGCCTAACCGATCACTTGAATCACTATTGATGAGTCACCAACTTGCTGTAGAGAAATAGAAGAGCTAAAATGGGTCGACCGGCTTAGGACTGATCAAACTCCGACGGTCAAGTTAGTTATTGTCTTTTAGATTGAGACGGAATTTGCAAGCGAATATGGCTATGTCGGAATGATCATATCTTGCTCTCTTTTAGCTCTGGTATTTATATTGTGGTGCTCTCTGTAGAGCTTACTTAACACTCACGACTCCCTGCTTAGGTCTATGCTGGCTAGAGCCGGTTGATCAGATGTGAGCGTCGTCGGTTCTGTGCAACGCCTCCTCTACATTCAATGCGGGTCTGTTTTTCATTTAATGTTCTGTCACCTTGTATGATTACATCCCTAAGCTGGGCTAAAGGAGGCTCTAATTTGGGCGGACAAACTAACCCGGGCCGGTGGCGCCAGGTTTGACCATGGGCTGCCCCAGACCCAGTTCAGCATTGTCGATAGATATGGACCTGCCCAACCATTTTGGGCCTGTATTTATTCTACCTACAATTGCCCCCTAGCCCTAGTGCCCCGATTGTAGGGGTCTGGGGCTAACCTCTAGCAACGGCTCGGTGACGTCAACCGTCAAGCACTCTTTAATGGGATGCGACTACTGGGCTGCCCCAAGCCTGTTGTCGCCGTGCTATCACTTTTTTCACATAACAGGGGGTGTATCCATTGTTTGAATGCAGAACTTCCCCACGCTTTTGCATTCGTCTCTGTCGTGAAGACTGCCATTCTGTAAGTCTTCCCTTTCTTTGTATTCCTTCTTCATTTTTCTCGCTTCGAACTCTAGAGCCCCTTAGTCACCATGGGCACCAGACTTAGGGGAATGCTTAGTCATTTTGATTCCATAACTGCTTTCAAGCAACGGTATAATTTTTCGGCGAGGGAAGATATAGGCTTGGTAGGGCCGAGCGATGACGGTTGGAAGGTGACTGAGGAGGGAACTTCGTTTCCCCTTGTCGTAATAGTAGAAGGTGGCCTTAGGTTTCCTGTTCATCCCTTTTTGACTCAAATCCTTAGTCATTACAAAATCACCTCAATCCAACTGTTGCCGAACGGTTATAGAATCGTAATGGGGATCGTTGAATTGAACTGCCGTCTGGGTCTAAATATGGGTCTTCACGAATTCAATTATTGTTACACCACCGTGGAGGTGGGCAGCGGCAGTAAAACGAAGCGGTACAAGTATTACTTTAGGGTCAGGCATGGGTTAAGGGAACTGATCCAATTCCTTCCCAGTTTGGGGAAGGGAATTGACGATGCCATAGTGAGAGTAAGGGGGCCATGGGAATTCGGTGATATCCTCGTAGAATTGGCGCCAGAGATAAGGTGCCCCAGGGCGTCGAAGAAAATAACTCTACCTTTCTCTTCGCTTCTTGATGTAATTTTTTTCCTGTTTTGATTTTTCCTTGGCTCGTTGTTTATCTTTGTGCTTCCGTGTTTCCTAGCTACCTTTGAACCCCGGGATAAGGAGAC